>JANHGC010007678.1:270325-286588 GCA_027560395.1 Boaedon fuliginosus
GCTGTTTTGAAAAGCAGAGAAGGCCTTCAGATAACACAGATTGTTTTTGTCACTGATCTTGCTTAAATAGGAAAAATCCAAGTTTTTTTAGGTCTGAAGAATTTATATATCTATAAAACAGAAGTGGGGTGGAGAGATGTGTTTGTATGTGCTCTATACACACTTGCAGTCCTGCACCAATTTAGCTCAAATTTTGCAGATAGAGAGCTTAGGATAATAAGATCAACACTGTCAGGGTCACCAAACGGTAGGGAGGCCTTTTTGGCCCCCAGAAAAAGAGGGCAAAGAGGACACTCTTTACAAACAAGCAGCAACTCTCTACTGAACATGTGAAGTTTTCAAACTGAGGCACTACATTTTCAAACGGTGCTCAAATGGAGAAGCCTGCCCCACCAAGTAAGGTAACCTATGACATGTTGGAGGGGGCATCGGGGGCTTAAGAAGGCTGCAGCCCAACTCCGCTGTCAACCCCGAGCTGTCTTTCCTCAGAGCTGGCCTTTCCTTTCGCCACAGCCAGCCTGGCCTTCCCCCAGAGCAGGCCTGGCCTTGCCCCAGTGTCATCCTGGCCTTGCCCCACATCTGGCCTGGCCATGGCCCACAGCTTGGCTTGCCCCAGAGCCAGCCTTGCCTTGCCCCAGACCTAGACTTACCCCAGAGCTGGCCTGGTCCCAGAGCTGGCCTCGCCTCAGAGCCAGGCTTGCTGGAGTGGAGATGTGGGAGGGGCACAAATATACTTCTTCTTTAAAAAAAAACAAGCAAGGCCAGTTAATCAGCTGGTTAACTTACATTTGTAGAGTGCTTGTTTAGCTTGCAAGAGGTAGTGGGACTCATGCTTCCATTATCCAGTCAAACCTTTACTATATTTTGCTATGCTATCAGACAATTTTTAGCTACTCAATTTCTGAAGCTTATTCCTGATTTTTTGCAGTACGATAGATAGATTTCCAGGCAGTTTGGGAATTCATTTCAGCTGAGTTTCTCTTGGGAAGTGAGCAAAGGATATCCCTTCTGTACCAGAAGTGGCATCTGAGGAGGATTCTGAGCATATCAGGTGGGTTACTAGAGAATCTCTTTTGCTTTGGAACTGGAAATGTGTCAGCTAAGCCACATACCACATAGCCAGATCAAAGAAATCAAGGTGTACTTTGGTGCATTCTATGAATCAGAATTATGAATCAGAATCAGAAGACTTAAAGCAACTACTGAACCCTAAACTGTAGGAGAAATTATTCATTCATTCATTCATTCATTCATTCATTCATTTATTTATTTATTTATTTATTTATTTATTTATTTATTTATTTATTTATTTGGATTTATACCCCGCCTCATTTCTTCAGTCAAGGGGAACACTCGAGGCGGCTTCCAACAATAAAACAATAATATACAATTTAATAATATACAATTTAAAGCATTTCTAAATGCATAGGAGGGCCCTCTGGCTCGATCTCTGTCCTCCCACCAACACTTTTAAATTATTTTAGAATTGCTTATACAGATTACTATATGAATGTTTTACTTTATTATATTATAAGTATTTTTTCTCCCTTCTTTCTTTTCTATGTATTTTAATATTTTCTATACATTTTAACTTGATATTGAGTTAATAAAAATGAAATTAAAGTAGAGGTTGAGGGGTGGGGGAATAAAAGCTATTTTTTTGGGAAAATGAAAATATTGATAAGAAATTGAATTAAAAACACACTTCTAAAAGTTAGGAAATAAAGGGATAAATTGTACGGATTATTTATAAAATGATGAATTATAGTAATGAAATCCGACTCTCACCAATGCAGGGGAGAAAATGTATTTTTCTTTTTTTTATTTTTTATTTTATGTCCTTTCTTCAAAAATCAATAAAATTTGTTTCAAAATTTTTTTTTAATGCTATACTAGACACCACAGGAACTAAACAAGCCAATTAGAACAAGCTTGAAATGTAAGTATGTATGTATGTGTGTATGTGTGTGTGTATGTATGTATGTATGTATGGATGTATGTATGTTAAAAGCAAAGTTCATATTTTAAAATTTGAACTATGTTGTGTTCAAGTATTTATAATTAGCATGCCCTTCTAAAATATGTGTAAACTGGAAACATGAAACAGTAATGGTAACCAAATATTTAAAACAACACTTATGGAGAAATATAAAGATGCTGAGAAGAATCAGCATCTAACTACTGTTCTTTTCTGAGTGTGTTTGAGCCTTGGGAATCAAAATCCTGTCTCTGTCAAAAAGGATTTTTGTCTCTAGCTGTGTTCAAATAAATGGTTTGAATTACTGAGACTGTTTGGTGGGATGGAAATTCTCATTAGAAATTCTTGAAATATAAATATCCATTTTTGAAAAACTGCATATAAAAATTATATTCAATAACAAATTCAGCTTCCCGATAAAATATTGTAGCACTCGTTAAATGTTATTCTAACAATGCAATTTTTTAATATTAATCTAATAGTGTCAAGGAGCTCTTTCATTAAAACAAAATATTTACTACTGGAAGACACCCAGACTATTCAAGATTCCCCACCACTTTGATAGATGATTAATTTCCAAGTGTTGCCAACACAGTCCACCTGCTGGGTGGTCACAGAAAGCATGTATTCTGAAATATTAGGACAGCTGAATGTAGCACCTCTTTCTTCTCTCTTCAGGATGCATTCTGATGTGGGAGATATTTATAGCAGGTTACAGGCTACATTTGGCAGATATGGGTACCCCTAAAAAAAGTTCACTACAGCTGTTCTATATTTAACAATTGTTTCACAATTGCTGTCAACTCTGAAGAGAACCGGGCTGAGGACATCTTGGAGGCTTCAGGGTTGCCACAAAGCAGAAGAAAGGGATGGGGAAGGGGGAAATAGATGGGCTTTTGTAGCCAAAACAATAAAGTTTCCCTGTGGGAACCAAGGACATTCTGACAGGTGGCTGGCCAGAGGAGGAGTGAAGTAACCAAGCAACCAGCCAGCACCTTGATCGGACAGCATGACCAGTGACTTGGGGGAAAGGGCAAACTTTTCTTTTCAATTAGATGAAAGCTGCGGGAACTTTCAGAGTTGGCTTTCACCTGTTGTGCCAATAGGATGTATCCAATAAATTGTTCTTTGAGGAACTTGCCTGCCTCAGAGTTCTGCTTTCTATGGGTGTATTACTTAGAATGCTGGCAATTGCCTTGGTGATAGTATACCTCCAGTAAATCAGAGAAAGATCAGAGGAGACTTCAGATTCACTAAATCAGGGGTCCCCAACCTCAGTCCGTGCACCGGTACTGGGGTGCAGCATGCCAGAAACTGGGCCACGCAAACAAGTGAAACTTCATTTGCAGGATGCAGGCAGCACACAAAATCACAACCCTCTGGTCTGTGGGAGAACCTCTCTCCATGGAACCGGTCCTTGGTGCCCAAAAGGTTGAGAGCTGCTGCACTAAATCCAAGACTTCCAGGTATCATAACACTTCCAAAGCAAGAGTACGTTAGTTATCGGCTTGATATGGCTACTTCTCTGCTTGGTTAACAGGTAGGGTATGGATTAAACCAATGAGGAAAAAAAACCACAAAATGTTCAGATTACTCTTAGCAGAACAGTACAAGTCTGGGTATTTTTTTCTCTCTGCTATGGCCAATTCCATGGTTTTCACAAAGAAAAGAAGTGTTAAACATTGGGATGTAGGAATATTCTTTTCTTCCTACATTGCAATTGTTTCCCTAAAAATAACCCTTCTGTGCCAAACTTAGATGCTTGTTTCTCTACACTGTTATGTAAACTGATGTCATTTTACTTTTTACGCTGATTAGATTTTCTAGGAAAATGCCATATTTGACATTTTAAGTGGATATTTTCTTGTAGGTTATCAACAAAGACATTGGAAAAGAGATTCAGATGTCAAGATGAGTCTATACCTACAAATATTAGAATGCTACAAACAGTGGTTTGTCTTCTGACACTGTATGGTAAGGAAAATTGGGCTTTGAAGAAACACACACGAACAAAAAATATTGATCCTTTATCATTTTAGTGTTGGAGAAAATTCTTAAAAATACAAGACAGAGTCAAGCAAACAAACATGATACAAAGACAATGGTCCCTTGAAAACCCCATATTGGGAAAGAAGGGAGGAGAGAGGAAAACCTGTCTGAACTTTGCTTCTGTTACCCTCCATTGAACTGAATGGAAATCAGAATACACTGTTGCACCAGGATAAATGTCTAAAAAACTAAGATGGTCAGCATGGAGCTCTGCTGTTCGTTATCTGCTCCATTTTGTTCTTTTTCTAGATATTGCCACCATTCTACTACAAAAGGGCTTACTTTACGGTAGGGTTTTGTCACCTTCAGTGAGGTGTCTCTAATTCTGCTTAGCAGTTTTTCTGGTTAAGATACAGCTGGCACTTCATGCTATTGTGCTACTTTCCTACCCAGACACAAATATTTAAACAAATATCATCTATAATTAACATGATGTGGATTTGCTGTTGTCTTTCACATCTGAGGATTACCTCTCATCTTTTGCCATAGGAGAAAGAGTAGGAACTTTTGTTTTATAAACAGTATTGTGGCTTCTATTCCTCCAGTTGAATTATACGATAATTTTGACTGTGTTTTGAATTTTACTATTGTGTTAAGATTGTGTTCTATTTATGTGCTGAGGTGAGATTGTATGTATGAGTTGAGATACTATCAGGGGTGGGATTCAGCCGGTACAGATTGGTTCAGGCGAACCAGTAGTTCGGGCAATGGATTGGCCCCACCCACCTGCCCTTACGCTATTCTGTCCTATATCCCCTTTTTGTGATCTGTGTGGCAGAGCAGATTGCCACACAAAAGATGATTTGACTCACTGGGGCTTCAGTAAAAGGTACGTTTTCTTCCTTTTTTCAAATGTGCATGCATACTATGCATTTGGTGTGGTCACGTGGTCACCGAGCTGGTTGTTCAGTCGGTTGACTTGCACCCCTAAATACTATGTACTGTCTCTCGTGTCTCTTTCTTAAACACTGTATCCTCATTTCTTTTACTCAGACTTCACTAGGAACCAGCCTCATGCCTGCTTCTTACCAAACCTGTTCAGTCTCTTCAGTCTAAGAATATCTGATGTTCACACAGCTGCTAGTCATTGCTGGACCATAGTTACATAGTCACACAACTTCCCATGCATAAGATCCAAGCTTTAGTCCATGGTATCTCCAGATGCAGGATGAGAAAAGGGCTCTGTGGGGTTCAAGGCAGGCATTATTGACCTAAGTGGATCAGAGGTCTCACTTGCTCTTAGGCAGTTTCTTCCTATTATTTAATAACATAAATAGATGACAACAAAATTTACACACCCAGAAGCAAGGAATGTTTAAAAAGCTCAATAGAAATGCTTTAATTAAGAAACTGTCATTCAGTAGCATCCATGATGATGTCAGTATGATTAGACATGCATTATTTCTTCATCACATTTATATAATTATGTAGTGAATCATTTTATGAATGATACAAATGTGAGTCATATCATTAGTATATCATTAGTATAATGCTATCATGATACAAGGGTTCTGCATTTGCTCTCTCTCTTCTTGTCAAAACACATGAAATTATGCTAAAAAGCTTAAGACTTGATATTGCATGGCTAATGATTTTGCTATTTGCCTAAATTTATAATGATTTAACTGTTTACTGTTAATCAAGTTAAGATGTATATTGGGAAGCAGGCACAACACACCCAGAATTAATCATTCTGTTTTCTTAAGCTTTCTAGTGGTCTTTCTTCTGCCCCATGAGCAGAAAATTTATGCATTTAAAAACAAATATATGAATGAATCAAGATAGAAAAGAGTGGGAAGGAGGGTGTTGTATGTGATAAAATGGATAATATTATCTATGTTGTTTCATTGAGAATAATTGGGAGCTTCTTTTCATCTAACTATATAGTCCTGAGCTCAGAGTATTACTAATGAGCATTAGCAGCATCTTCAAGCTTCATTTCACCAGTTTTGAGCCCAGAATTCTTGGGAGTTTGCCTTAAACCAGCCTCAGATTTATTAAAAAAACAAGAGAATTTATAAGCTGAAATTTTATTCAAGTTGCCTCCAAAAGATATATACTTATTTCATTGCAGGAAAAATTTGTAATACATCTGGGAAATTCCACCTTTTCCCAGTGGATCTTTTGCATCAGGAAGACTAAAATGCCAGTTCCTGTTATAAATTTCCTTTCAAGCACCAAGCAGATTGAATAAATGTCTGTCTCAGTAAATCACCCCTGTGATAAACTACTTTCCTTGAAGAGCTATGTGTATGGTTGCACCAGATTATATTTGCTTACAAAATAATAGTTTTGTACAGGTAAAAACCATAGTAGCAATATAACATATTCGGCAGAATACAGGGGAGGGGGGGACCCTTTGACTATAATACAAATAAGCACAACTTCCCTTTAGTTAACATTCTCCATAGCTTTAGGCAGTGCATATTTCTGTTCTAATATGTCTATTTCTTACTGATATCCAACTAGCATTCAGGAATTAGCTTTGAGACAGGAAGAGAGCATTCAAGTCCAGTCTATCTTTTAATGCTAGGCCAAGCAGAAAATATTTTCCAACAGAATTATCCTTTCTCATTAGAGAGGAATTTGTGGTTCCTGGATTACATTTCCAAAAAATACTTGGTCCATATTTATATTAGAAGTCCAGTAATAAATACTATTAGCATTACTAAGCAAAAGTAATAAAAGTAATAAAAGCAATGTTGCTGTACAATACTTGGGGTTCATATGTATACAGATGTATGCATGCTCACATGCATGCATGCAAACTTAGTTCCCATTTGCAGAACTTTCAAAAGGAGAACAAGGATTGAGCGATAAGTATTTGAAGATTGAGGAACTAGTCAACAGCTGTCATGGGGGACTAAAAGAGGGTCGACCTGTTCTCCAACATACCCAAGGGCAAGATAACAAACAAATGTTAAATCATTAAAGAGATATGCAACTTAGAACTAGGGAGAAACTTCCTAACCATGAGAACAATTAACCAGTAGAATGACTTGCCTCCAGAAGTTATGGGTTCTCTATTACTGGAAGCTTTCAAGAAAAGTTTGGACAGCCATTTGACTGAGAGGATGTAGGGTCTTTTGCTCAAGCAGGGTGTTGGACTAGATCTCTTCCAGCCCATTATTCTATCTTCTAAATCTTCTAGAGACGTGAAATGACATTGATAGACAACTAACACAATATATGCTGTTTTCTCACTATTTGAACTTTGGGAAAACCACATAAATAGATATAGAATAGGTGGTACCTGGTTCAATAATAATAATTGCAGGGATCATAGTGGACAATCATTTAAATATGAGCCAGCAGTGTGTGGCAGCTGCCAAAAAAGTCAACACAGTCCTAGGCTGCATTAAAAGAGGAATAGAATCAAGATCTCATGAAGTGCTGATACGGCATTATAATACCTGGGTAAGACCACACTTGGAATATTGCATCCAGTTTTGGTTGCCACAAAAAAGATGTTGAGACTCTAGAAAGAGTGCAGAGAAGAGCAACAAAGATGATCAGGGTACTGAAGGCTAAAACATACAAAGAACAGTTGCAGCAATTGGGTATGTCTAGTTTAATGAAAAGAATGACTAGGGGTGAAATGATAGCAATGTTCCAATATTTAAGGGTCTGCCATAAATAAGAGGAGATCAACCTATTCACCAAAGTACGTGGAGGCAAGACTAATCAAGGAAAGAAGCAACCTAGAAATAAGGAGACATTTTCTGACAGATAGCACAATTAATCAGTAGAACAATTTGCCCTCAGAAGTCATGGGTGTTCCAACACTGTTGGTTTTAAGAAGAGATTGGGCAGTCATTTGTCTGGAAAGGTATTTGGTCTCCTGTTTGATCAGGGAGTTGGACTAGAAGACGTCCAAGGTCCCTTCCAACTCTGTTATTCTGTTCTGTTCTTTCTTGATTCTGACCAATGTCCAGGTGGTAAACTCCATGATGATGAAAAGTATCAAACATAATAGAAGCTGAAAGACACTGTGATTTGTGAAAACACATACTTTTTCATTTTTTCTCCTTTACTATTAACAGACTTAACTATACACCAGCCTTCTTAAAGTTGTCACCTTCCTGATATATTTGGAGTGCAGTTTCCATAATACTTAACAATTCTGCTCAGTATCTGTATTAGCTGAGAACTCAAAAAAAGGGCAAGAGACTAAAATTCTAATAAGGCTGTTATAGATACCAGATGGGAACAATTTAACTTGATAGTAAGATCATTTTTTATTCAAAACATTTCTGGAAGAGCTGCAAAATAGTATTCTGTATGTTCTCCAATCTATATAAAGTGATCTCCTTGATGATATTCCCAAATTAAAAATTGATGATTCTATTTTATATCCCAAATATTGGTACAATGGATATTAGGATGTGTCTGTCAGTTCACAGAATGCCATGAGTTATTTAGGTCGTGTTGTCTTAATGAAAAATTATGTTATTTTCTTAAAACATCAAGAAAGCTACTGGTGTTTAAACATGCATTTCAGTTTAGGAACTACTTTCAAATACACAGAGGCCTTGGCTGTTCCCCATGATATAGTACAGAGAAGTTAGCCATACCATACAATTATTTATATATTTCACTACTTTTCCATCTAAATCTGTGTAACTAAACACAATACAATTTTCAAGTTCCAAAGATTTTAAATGTAACAGTTGAAGAACAAAAAAAAAAAAATACAATTACCCAATATCACCAAAGAACACTATAAATGCAACAGTAAAAGCAAAAATATAATTCTTTTTCTTGTTGTTAGCCCATGGGAATAAATACCATAAAATAATTTGCTACTGAAAAGATAACAAACTTGATACAACTTCTGAATCAGGTTGCTAAGACCTACATTTGGTTGCTACTTGCCATATTAAGTAGCATTGACTAGAATTGACTAAAATCATTCTATATTTCAGAATGCCATGCATGCAACCCAGGACACTTAGGAGATAGGTCATGCCAATAAATTTTGATTGATTGAACTTAATTCAGCAGGGCTTTTCTTATGTGTTTATGATTTTAAAAATATATCTGTACAGTATCAACATAATCCAAATCATACTGGAACACTGGGGGAGATTTTATCCTGTCATTTTAAAATTTGTTTCCCTTATCATCCCTTATTGTTTGTTTGTGGGTGTGTAATGTCCTCAATAGGCTCTTCCATGGCAGCACCAATCTGGCCCAAATTTGGCACACGGATACCTTACCCTCCAGAGACAACACTCTGGAATGTTGGTCATGATCACCAATGGGTTTTTGGCTCCCCCCCACAATTTTTTGGCCAAAGTTGTCACCTTTAACTGCCAAGCTCAGCTCTACTGAGGCCTGAAGCTCTCCAGCCAATAGGAGCAACGTATGCAAATCAGCCAAATAATGTTGAGCGCTCCCTTCCCCACCCAGGCATTTGATTGCCAACTGCAATGTTGAGCTCAACGTTTCTGTGGCTAAGTGAGGAATTGTTAAGTTTTGCCCCGTTTTACGACCTTCCTTGCCATAGTCGTTAAAGCGAATCCTTGCCATTGTGAAGTTAGTTACCTTGAACTTGTCCACAGTTATCTTTTATTAGAGTCAATAGTAGAGTGGCTAGGAAGAGGCAAAAACAAAAACAAAAACCAATTGGGCCAAGTGGCCCTTGGGAAGAAATAGCTGAGTTCACTCTGGAAAACATACAACCAGTGTTTTAAGTTTTATTCCAATTAATTTAGGCTTCCCTACTCTCATTATTATCAAGATGAATCTCGTTATTTAAATGCAACAGAAAAGAAATATCCAGCCATTGTGAGTCTTTTGGCATCCTTAATTATGTAAATGAAGAGCAACAATGCAAAGCTTGCATGGTGATCTACTGAGGCTTGAAGAGTCCTATTTAATTTTCTTTCTTCAAAAGCCAAGACAAACTTAAGTGCTCCATGTATAGTTTTCACCTAGCCAATATATTAGTCAGTTGGGGAAGAAAATGCTCTCTTTAAGGTTTCCTGGTTGATATTTTGGGAACACTGGATTCCCCAACCCCTTGCTTAATGTTAGAGTTAAACAGCTAGAGTTCCACTCTTACTATGGACTTCTCTGCCATCTGATAAGCTTCAGTAGCTAACAGTCTGAATGATTCCAGGTCAAAGTCAAACTGACCATAGCAGCTAATTCTCAGTCTTTGGCCTGTTGCTATGCAATCACTCGTATTGTAACCTAGTCAGAGAAAGGAGAGGAGCTTCTGGTAGCAAGGACATGGTACTGTTAGCTCACTCTGCTTACATTACCAGCACCCAATGGAGCATTAAATAAAAAAAATTTGTATTAATGAGAAAAATCAACAGGTCTGAGGCTGCTACTTCACATTTATGAATACAATCAGCTTCCTTCGGATGCTTTGCCCTTGTCCAGAATTTGACCTCTTGAAAAGACGATGCAGCTGAAGCTAGAAAATTCATCCCTGTTAAGAAATTTCATTTTCTGTGCTCCAAATTGAGCCCAAAAGTATTCTGTTTTTTCCTCCATTGTTATTTTTGCTGTTGTTGTTCCACTGATATACACAAAGAGAGAGGGGAAAAAGATGTACAATCCTGTAATTTAATCTTGCTAAAATGAATGGATCATAGCAATAAGTAATTGATTTTGTAGCATTTCCATTGGCCTAATACAGACACACTTTTCCATGACTTGAAAGAAATATATGGCTTCCTGTGTAAAACCAAAACATCTAATACGTTTTTAAAAGTTGCTAAAGCATCAAAACTTTGCACTTTGAACATCGATGTCAAAATTCATTAATCAAAATGTTACATATCATAATTTCATATTTCATAACATCTTTATGATGTTGATTCCACTTCTTTGCACATCAGGAATGTGTAAGAAGCCTGTGTATAACGCCATTTAATATAATGACTTCAGCTTTTTCTGAATTGGGAGGCTTTGGTCATAGTCACATATACTTTGGTCAATTCCTGATTGGATTACTGCAATGTACACCACATGAAAACCACTTGGAAGCTACAAATGGTTCAGAAGGTGGCAGCTCTAATATAATTAATTCCATCTGTAAAACACCACCACTCGGAGAATTAAACAGATTGTCATTTGGCTTCTGAATACAATTTCAGCCATTGGTTGTCCTTATTAGAACCCTACATGGCTCAGAACCTAGATATTTCAGAGACCATGTACCCCAGGGTTGCTGTCCATCAAATAAGATCTAGCAGAGAAACTGATAGAAGTAAGTCTTGTCCCCTGCTGCTTCCTTCTCTGGAAAAACATATCCTCAAAGGACAGAATGGGCTGGTGCTACTAAATTTCCAAAAACCAGTAATTGTTAAATGCCTTGTGAGAGAATTGACACATAGGAATAAGGGGAACAAACAGATATCCCTTTTACAAAGAAAAAAAACCCCTCTGGAAATGACAAGGCAGTTTTGGGCACATCATTATCTTATTTTGTTGAACAAGAGAATGTATATACCAACCATACAAAAAGCTCTGCTTCTAATTCTGGTCTCCTACCCATTGTACTCCATTGCCGTCCTGGTGTAAGCAAGAATATTTGGTCATGAAAAATATTTGCTATGAAATGCTGAGAAGAAAATTGTCTTTTTAACTTTCTGCTTAATATTTCCCCATCTCCCTTTATATAAATTATTGTGTTCAGTTTAGACACTTGAAGAAGAAAGATCAAGAAGAGTTCAAATATATTTATGCAGGCAATTTTATACTTTCCTAATACAGCTACAATTGAAAACCAAGCAATTCAGCTTCTTTACCATCTCCTTGCATTCAACCTGTAACACTTCTCCAGCTTTATATAGGCCAACCATGCTGACTAAAGTTAATACCTCAATCATTAATCTGCTTTTCTTCTGCTTGACCAATTCACCCTCTGTAAAAAGAAATTTCTGTGCTTTTTCAAAAATAATTTCTTAGTTAGATTTAGCTGCTGTACAACAGAATATCCAGAGACTGTACAGAAGAACATAAAACTCTCTGAACACAAAATGGTTCTAGATGGCACATAGCAACCAACTGCTATTTCTCTTCCTTCAAAGGGTTAGTCTTACTGGACGTCTTATAGCATCAATAAATTAAGATGGCAGCCCACCTTAGTTGTGAGAACTTGAAAGTTGGCCCCAGAGGGGACTACTCATTATCATCTGGTTGAGGGTGAACCTACCATCTGTGTCCCCCCAGTTCTTGGAGACCTTTGAGTCCTACTGCCTATTTATTGTAATCATCATAGCAGACTTCTTACCCTGGACTGTTTTATTACTAACTCTCGGCCTTTGTGGAAGGAGACATTTTTTATATATGTTGGATTGTGTGAGTGAGGACATGACTGACCTCCCGGGGTGGAGGGATTCAGGCCCCCCTGCTGAGTGCAGAAGCAGGGTGGCCCTGGCTCTGTTCTGCCCTGGGAGGACAGAGGAGTCCCCTGCCTGCTGGTGATAGCGGGAGGTGATAGGTTGGGACGGGTGGATCCCTTGGAGGTTGGAGAGGGCCAGGCAATCTCTGTGGTGACTGGGAAGGGCAGATATGGCGGGAACACGTACTCGACAGTTGACTGTGGTACCAGGTACCGACCCCTTCAGCTCATCTCAGGGGCCCATTGGCTCAGGAATACAGGCCCCTGGGATCTGGATATTGGGTTTTAATGCCAGGTCAGTGATGAACAAGGCTTCTCTGGTTCGGTATTTGATCCTGGAGGAGAGGGTCAACCTAGCATGTATCACTGAGACCTGGCTATGGCAAGAGGGTGGCATCCCCCTCTCCAAGATGTGTCCCACTGGGTTGAAGGTGCTGCACCAGCTGCACTTTAGGGCAGGGATGGAGGGGTGGCAGTTATTATCCATCAGGACTTGCATTTGGGGGGGGGGGCACTGCTCCAGAGATTGTCAGGTGTGAGTCTTTCCTCTTAAAGTTGGACTCAGGGGTTCAGTTGGGCTTGTTGCTTATGTACCTGCCTTTCAGCTGTGTGGCAACAGCCCTGCCTGCACTGCTGAAGGTGGTAGCCGGGCTGGTGGTAAAGTTCCCCAGGTTTATGGTGCTGGGGGATTTCAACCTTCCATCCCTAGGTGAGATGTCAGATGTGGCCCAGGAGTTCATGGCCTCCAGGGCAACCATGGACCTGACCCAGGTAGTTCAGGGCCTGACACATAGAGGACTTAGTGTTTATCTCGTAGCAATGGCATCATGATCTGGATTTGGGGGATTTAGCCATTCAACCCTTGTCATCGTCAGATCACTCCCTATTAAGATTGGATTTCCTGACAACCATCCCCAGCAGCCTGGAGGTGGAACCGGCCAAGTGTTTCCATCCCATATGCCTGATAGACCCAATTGGGTTTGAGGGAGCTTGGGGAGCCCACAGCTCAGCTGAAGCTCTGGTTGCTGCTTTGAATAAGGCTGTGGCCAGGACCTTGGACTGGATTGTGCCTTTGTGACCTCTCACTGTGTGCAGATCTCAGAAGGCTCCTTGGTTTACCGAGGAGCTCCGGGAGATGGAGTGCCAGAAGAGACGTCTAGAGTGATGCTGGAGAGCCAGTAAGTTGGACAGGATCTGCTGAGGTGATCGGGACAGGTCTTACTCCTGTTAAGTTGGAAGAGTTTGCTCCTATTGGCCCTGATGATGTGGACAAGGCTGTGGGTGTGATGAGTGCCTTCACCTGCTTATTGAACCGATGTCCTTCCTGGCTTGTCTCTGCCAGTCGGAAGATGACACGCAGCTGGCCCCAGGTGATCATCAATGCTTCATAGAGAGAGGGGCTTGTCCCTCTGTCCTTGAAGGAGGCAGTGGTGAGGCCCCTTCTCAAGAAGTCTTCCCTGGATCCAGATGATTCGAAGAACTTTCGTCGGGTCTCCAACCTTCCCTTTTGGGGGAGATTGCTGAGAAGGTAGTGGTGCTTCAATGTCTACAGACCTTGAAGGAAATTGATTATCTTGAATCTCTCCATTCCAGATTCAGGTCCGAGGACAGCACTGAAATGGCATTGGTCGCATGGTGGATGATCTTTGGTGGGCCCGGGACAGCGGTTCTTCCTCTCTCCTGGTGCTTTTTGACTCACAGCAGCTTTTGATAACATTGACCATGGTATCCTTCTGGGGTGGCTTGAGGGAATGGGAGTGAGGGGCACTGTATTGCGGTGGTTCTCCTCTTATCTCTCGGGCCACTCACAGTTGGTGTTGGTAGGAAGGCAGAGATCTGACCCAAGGCCCCTGCTTTGTGAGGTGCCCCAGGGTTCAGTTCTCTCGCCTCTCTTATTTAACATCTACATGAAACCTCTGGGTGAGATTGTCCGATGGCACATGGTGGGGTATCATCAGTATGCTGATGATACCCAGTTATACATTTCTGCCCCGGGCCAGAACACTGATGCCATTGAGGTGATGTCCCAGTGCCTGGAGTCTGTGAGGATCTGGATGGGGACCAACAGGCTCAGACTCAACCCTGACAAGACCGAGTGGCTTTGGAAGTTTCCTCCACATGGTCCAGTTGATTGTCCATCTTTAATTCTGGGGGGAGATTGACCCCCCAGAAGGGTGTGCAACTTGGGAGTTCTCCTTGACCCACAGCTGCAATTGGAACAGCATTTGGCAGCTGTGGCCAGGGGAACTTTTGCACAGGTTCACCTAGTGCACCAGTTGTGCCCTTTCCTGGACTAGGAGGCTCTCTTTACAGTCACTCATGCCTTCATCACCTCTAGTTTAGATTATTGCAATACACTCTACATGGGGCTACCCTTGAAAAACATTTGTAGGCTTCAATTGGTCCAAAATGAAGCCGTGCAAGTGATTAAGGGTATACCTCAGTGTACCCACATAACACCACTCCTCCCGCAAACTGCACTGGCTCCTAATAGCCTTCCGGGTGCAATTCAAGGTGTTACTGGTGACCTTTAAAGCCCTCCATGGCTTAGGACCAGGATACCTTCGAGACTGCCTTTTTCCATCTCATGCCTCCCAGTGCCACATGAGATCTCACAAAGTTAGCCTCCTCTGGGTCCTGCTGGTGGGTCCATAAATGAAGGCCTTCTCTGTGGCTGCACTGGCCTTCTGGAACCAGCTCTCGCAGAGATCCAGGCCGTCCCTAATCTGTTAGTCTGCCGCCAGGCTGTGACGATCTGGCTCTATCAGTGGCCTTGGGACCAATGACTCCCCTTGTGTGACTGAATGGTATGGTTTGTATATTGTTTGTTTTTCTTTTTAATAATTTTTATATTATGTGGTTTTTATACTTTTTATTGATTGATTTTATAGTTTTTAATGTTATATTTATGATTGTAAACCACCCAGAGTCCTGTGGGATGGGCTGGCATATAAAACAAACAAACAAACAAACAAACAAACAAACAAACAAAAACAAATAAAGAAAGAAACTACTAATATATTACTATTGTTAATTGTTATTCTGGAAGGCATGAGTTTCCAAGAAGGTTGTTAACTCATAGGGACTGGTTTCAGTTCGTGAGGAAGAAACTCTGGAATGAAGGTAGCAGCAGGTACTTAGCATTCATGGCTGACAGCATATTTATAGAAACATCTGTTAGTTTCAGGCAGTCTTAGCATTCCACATGTTCATCATTATTTATCATCGGGTAATGTGCTGAGCACATTGGGCAGCAAGTGTTTTCCAGTGGTTTCGATCAGATCCATGCATGTTCAATAAAGTAAAAATAAAAATAAGCATGTTGCAGAACGAAGTGTCATATTCTAACAATATTTTTACTCCAATAATGCACTTGATTTTTTTTTTAAATTGTGGTTTATTACAGTGCTTGTTTGAAAGTATTTTCATAATCATTGTTTTCCAGGAAAAAAAAGAACAATAACAAGGGGAGAGAAAAAAGAAAAAGAAAACATCTCATAAGCATAAATAAGTGAGTAAGCTCTTTATGGCGGTTGCATAGGCTCAAAATATTCCTGCCTATCCCCCAAAGATTGAGGATTCTTGTGGTAAGCCATTGATGATTCAGTCTTGAGAAAAGTGCAACTGGCTCATTTCATAAGTACATGAGCCAGGACTAGGCAAGCTGTATCTTACTCAGTGAGTACTTGCAAAAGTGAATCCATTTCAAATGAATGTTAGTCAGGGATGGGTTCCTACTGGTTTGCTAGTTACCCACTTTGGGGGCGCGCTTCCCGATCATCTGTCAAAAGTGTGCTATGCGGGATCGACTTCGCAATCTGTGGTGTTCTGCAAGCACTCTGATCCAACAGCTGCGCGGCGGCTATCCATGGAT
>JANHGC010007679.1:3229-14112 GCA_027560395.1 Boaedon fuliginosus
GGTGAAGAGAGGCAGGGTATAAATCTAATAAATTATTATTATTATTAATTAATTAATTATGCAAAACAATTTTTAAAGCTAAGAAAGTCACAAAGCAATGAAAATTAATAAGCTTCCTGACGCTAAATAACTGCATACTCAGTAGTCATATCAGATTATTCATCAATAAACATCATATTCCCTGAAAATTCTTAAAAGGGCAGCATAGCTTAAATTCAACACCAGGACCTAGGTAAGTATCCAAGAATGCTTTCAGTTGTTCTGCTGTTCAATATTATCAACTTTGATTTAGCATAACCATCAAAGGTTGTCTCTGTAATTTTTCAAGTTAGAGATATTACAAGTAGTTAGTACTTTCTTACAAATGAGGTCATCGGTATCACACGAGTCATTTAGCACCATTTAATAACTATGTTATTCACTGTTGAAATGATAATTAAATTTAATGAGCTATGATCATGTTTATAGTAATATTTTACGGTACATGTACTATGTATATGTGTGAGAGAAACAGAGTATGTGTGCATATATGATGAAAAAACAGAAGTCATCAGATCCACTAGTATATATTCTTCTTTATCAAATCAATATCTGCAAACATTCACTACTTAAAAAAGAGAATTGTTACCACTATTATATTTTTTTCTAAAACAGCATATGAAATTTGCACATAAAAATGTATGTATCAAATTTGCAAGGAAAGCAATATATATGTCAAATATCAAAAGCGGAGTTCTGGTGGCATAGTGGTTAGAATGCAGTACTGCAGGCTACTTCTGCTGGTGACAGCAGTTCGGCAGTTCAGTTCTCACCTGCCTAAGGTTGACTCAGCCTTCCATCCTTCTGAGGTCAGTAAAATGAGGATCCGGATTGTTGGGGGCAATATGTTAACTCTGTAAACCACTTAGAGAGGGCTGTAAAGCACTTTGAAGCAGTATATATATATAAAACACTAAGTACTGTTGCTATTACTATTTTGCATTGAAAAATTCATTTTATTTATTTATTAATTATTTATTATTTGAATTTATAGGCCATCCAACTCCTAAAGGACTCCAGGTGGCTTACAACATTCATATGACAATAATTCATGGACTATTTAGAGCAGCACTTACATATATTGCAGAAAATCATGCACAAAATTTCCATTTTACAACATTGTGAAAATAATGAAACATCAAATGTAAATAAAATAGAAAAGAACATAAAAGGAAGAAATTAACAATTTGCACATTCCTAATAAACATGACTTCTTTGCCATTTTTTTCCTGATGAAAAAAAATTAAGGAATGTGAAAAGCTCTACGTAAGTTTGTGACCTTGAGTTGGCCTCCCAGAGCTGTTGTGTTGTCCTAATATGGGTGATTCTTCTTCTTATTTCTTGTTTGTGTGTGTCTTACGGTAGTGTTCTTTGCTATATTTCCTAAATGTTGCTATTGATCCATTCTAGAAACTAAGTCAAGAAGCAAATGGATTTGTATAGTGAACATGAAATAGCAGCAATTAAAGATAATGGAGGGAAATGATATCAATTAGAATGGGGGGGAGGGTATTTTTTAATAGCTATATTTTTATGACTGCTACTAACAGCTATTATCTGCTGCAATCTATCTTAGCTAGCTACCATTTCTAACCAAGGATAATAGCAACCATTATGTCAAATGGAATATTTGCAGTTTGCAAACAAGATAGTGAAATGTAGGTTTCATTGATTTGAGATTATTGTTGTGAAATACACATTCCAGGGCTTAGTATAGAGTAACAGGAAATGTAACTCTCCATTAGTGCCTCATTTTGCTTCTGAACTTCCTGTGCTTTAGGGTAATGGTATCACTGTCTACTCACATTTAAAAAGAAAAGTTAAAAAATGCACGTTCCAAATGTTTTCATGCCATTAGCCATTTATGTGGCAATATAAAAGGCCAATAAACAGACAAATGAATACTTCAGAGAATATATGAATTTATTCAGCTTTTTCATACCACAAATGAAATTTCATTTCTTTATTAAGGGTTTTCAATCATGATACGCATGCACGTGTATAAGTCGAAAGAGGCCTTTTAAGTTCTGAGTCATCTTCCTACTCTTAAATCAACAGTACAGAAGAAGGAGCCATTCACAGTTCCCGTACAACAAAAATTGGTACCTTGTAATACCTAGATGCATCTGGTAGTCATATTTGGAAACGGAATGTGGCAGTAGATGTTTCTTCCAGCAAAAAAAAAAAAGAAATCAAATTAATTCACTTGATTGTATATGTGATTTTTAAAGGTCAATGGATAATTAAACAGTTTATGTCTCAGATTCGAGAAATGATCCTTAACAATTTAAACCTAGAGCCTTTGAAAGTTATTGGTTGATTAACCTTTTTTCATTCTCTGTTAACCCATTAGACAACTCTACCTGCTAGCAGGCTTGCTAATGAGTTGTAATTTGGAGGGTAATAGACCTTCCAGGCTTGTAAAAATTATGTAATACAGTTACAGCAGATGAATGAAAATTTAACTTGGCAGGCCAGCATTTCTCCTGCAACACAGTGTTTGTTTTCTCTGTAGCAATGTGTAGCATGGAAAAGCCTTCTATTAAACACGCCAAAAATTATACACTGAAATAGATTTGTAAATGGGAACTGGAAGATGAGGCAGCTTCGTGGATAATGTGTAAGATTCTTAGCAGCGTCTAGTGCAGAAGTGAATTACTGTAGATCACAGTAATTAGAAATGGATTCCCATGCTCATCTCATTTTACAGCTTTCACATCACAAACCACACAGTAACCATGAAAGAGATCGCCAACAAATTCTTAGACTGCAACAATATTTTCCAAAAACTCTGAAAAGCAGTCATAGTCTATAATGCATTGTTCTGATGATTCTCCAAGACTGACATCTATCTCATTGGCTTTTTAGTTATTTACTTACGTATGATATTTGTATAGCCATTCAACTCACATGAAAGGGAGATATTTTGTTGTTGTTGCTGTTGTTTGAAAATGTAAGATGTAAAATGATTCTCTATCCTTCCTTTTTCTTCTTGTTGACCAGATAAAAAGAAGCAAGTTTTCAGGTTAACAAAAAGGCCTGTATAACATTCATAATCTGTATAAAGCTTATGAAGAGGGAAAGAGGGACGAGCAGAGAGAGAAGGAAGGTGGACTGATGTTCCTTGAAGTGGTATTAAAAATATGGCAATTGTTAGTTTCTGCTTTTCTAAAAGTGGGGTGGAAAAACAAGCGGTGCTTTGAAGAGGAAGCATCTCCCTCAGTTCAAAGCCTTCACTAATCCTGAAAGCAGTGTTCATCTTGAAGAGTTACCCCAAAGCAATATCTTCCTGTTAAAGCTAAAACCAGGACAGATGTTGCTCTTTGAAACTTAGGTACTGTATGTGAATTTTTCACATGAGCATTTAAAATAATTGCCTTTCCCATTACAAATAAAAGTGATCCAGTGACTTCTTGCCAATAAAGAGCTGCTTCCTTTCCATTTGTCAAAAGGTTAAGAGGTGAATTACACAGCTTCAAGCACTGAATCCAAGAGAGAGAGAGAGAGAGAGAGAGAGAGAGAGAGATGCCTTGTAATCAATGGAATCTAGTGGTGATTCCATTTTTTTCTCTCATTTTACACTACCCAACTCTCAGGAACTCTCGGTGGTTTAGTAATTATTAACAACATTTAATAACAATACATGAAAAAAACTCAACAGAACAAAGAGCAGAGAAAGAAAAACAAGCACCGATGAAAATGAGGAAGGTAAGAAAGGGATATTAATTGTTCTGACCAAAAACCTGGCTGAACTTCAGGGTCTTTCAAAACATCAGTCTTAGGCAAGTGTTCAAATTTTGCTGGGAACCTCATTCTGGAGAACAGATGCCACTATAGAGTAGGTCCATTTCAGGATCCTGAAAGATGGCATTGTTTAATCCATGAAACCCGTATCATACAAACATGCTTTCTCTGTTAAGATGCCTCCCCTCTAAAATAAGCTTCCACCTGAGATCCATGCAACTCCCACCTGATTGTGTACTGGAAAGTCTAAAGATTTCAGGCCTTGGGCTAAGGTGATTGGGAAGTGGAATTGTTTGATATATTTGTATGGGTAAGTGATATCGACTACTTTAGTATCTTATTCTCTTCATTGTATTTCTTACCTTGTCTTTTTTTAATAATGAGCTGTCCAGAGTCAGTCTAGAGTTAGGTAATGCTTAAATTGAATCATCTGTATTTAACTAAATATTTTAGATTTATCATTCATACTGTCCGTCTATCACTGGCTGTTGTTTACATTTGATATGTTCTCAGTCCTTTGCCTCAAGGCTTGTTGAATAGATTTCTGTTTTCTCCCTTTCACATTTGTGGTTACAGAGTATTGAATGCTGGATCTACACCATTGATCAAAGATAGGAGTGGGGCAAGATGTAATGACATGTGTACAATTATCATATGTAGTAAGAATAAGATCTGTTTCTCAATGTAATCACTTAGGGGCTTTATTCTCCAAGAACAGTTGTTTGTTTATATGCTGCTTTTATTATTTTTATAAATAAGTCAAGGAGGCAGGCATACATGTACCTAATACTCCTATTTTTCTCAGAACAAATAACAACAGTAAGGTGGGTTGGGCTGAGAAAGTAACCCAGCTGGCTTTCATGCCCAAGGCTAGAGTAGAAATCACAATCTCTTGATTGTGGCTTAAACATTATTTATTATATATTTATTTAATTTATACCCCACCTTTCTTCCCTAATCAAAGGAAACACAAGGCATCTAACAGCATTTAAAACAACAATAAAGTATCTATAAAAACTCTAACAGTAAAAATCTAAAAACACAATAAAATTATTAAAAAACACTAAAAACAATAACAAGCATGCAATACATTCATACAAGGGGAGTCATTAATTCTAATCCCACTGGCAGAGCCAGGTCTTTAAAGCCCGGCCGAAGACTAATAGATTTGGGATGGCCTGGATCTCCATGGGGAGCTGATTCCAGAAGGCCGGTACTGCCACAGAGAAGGCTTTCATCTGTGGACCTGCCAGCCAGCATTGCTTAGCTGATGGGAGCCATAAGAATCCAACTCTGTGTGAGTTCACGGGGCTCTGGGAGGCATAAAGTGTAAGAAGACAGTCTCGAAGGTACCCCAGTCCTAAGCCATGTCATAACCAACACCTTGAATTGTACTCGGAAGACTTTTGGGAGCCAGTGCAGCTCGCGGACGAGTGGTGTTATATGGGTGCACCAAGGGTTAGGGCTAGTGGACTAGGATTTCTAACTGGATTTCTACTCATAACATTCACACACTTGAACTTGGATTTGGCAAAGTCCAATCATCCTCTAGAATTTACTTTCTTAAAGGCCCAATCAAATATTTTTAAACAGCACAAGAATTTATCAATGTGCCTTCCATGAATGTGTCTAATCCCCTTTTAAAGGCCATTTCAGGTTAATGGCCATCATTATGTTTTCTGATAATTAAGTCCGCAGTTAATTACGTGCTGTGTGAAGAAATGCTTTGTTTTGCCTGCCCTGACTTCTCAGTCTGTTTCATTTACAGGCTGCTTGAAGAAATGAGGGAGATCACTTCATCAGTTGCCTTGCACCCATCCATGTGCCTCAGAAATCTGCTGCAGAGGCTTTAGGACTGAATCCCAGAAGAAGAGTTCAACAAGGTCCTGGGATTGAAAACAGCAGCAGCAGCAACAACCTCATCTTCTGCTAGTCTTCTGGGAAAAGAATGAATCTTTTTGTTCATGGAAGAGATTCTTGGATTCCTAGATAGTACATAATTTTGTCTCCATTTCAGGTTTGTAGTGCTGCTGGAACTAGCAAAATAAACAGGCATTATTCTCCATTATATGTGGCTTGTTTTTTAAATCCAATCAGTAATCATAGAATATAGTGTCCAGGCATATTGGCTGCATTTTTAGACTTATCTGATTTCACTGTGTGGATATACATTTATAGTAGCAAGTAACAAAAATAAAATTTCAGGGAAGCTCTATCCTGTGGTGCTGCTTTTCTTTTTTTCGAAATAGAATTTATAAAACTTACCTCTGAAATTGATGGAAGAAGTCTACATCTATCTGAGCATGGAATAGGACTGCCACTATACATTAAACATATTTTAAAGCATCAAGATGCATTTTCATCATCGTTATAGATGACGAACATCCTTCATCGTTATGGAGAATGAACACCCTTCACTTGGTCCTGGACTAATACTATATAACGTTTATGTGAGATAATAATCCAGCTTGACTATTTTTATAACTACATTAATAATGAGATCTGTGACCAACATGTTTTTAATAACATGTGTTGCCAAAGGGTTTACTTCTATTATTGCTAAACTGATAAAGCAATGAAGCCGTGATAGAATGCAAATGAAAAAAAGTGGCTGAGATGGAATGAAGTTGAGATCCCCCCAGGAGGAACATGAAGGTCATCCTCTACATTTTCATCAGCTTATTTTTCATTGATGAATTTAGATTATGGATGATTATGTTTCTGTTACTTAAAAATTTCCTAGGATTACAACATTTCTGAATTTTTATTAGGAGATGAAAATCCCACAGTGCAAATGTTCGTCTACAAATGAGGTGTTTATACCATAACCAAGCAAATACAGTTGAAAAAAATATATGCGGGAAAATAATATATAGAAACTTTACTCCAATTCAGAGAATAGAGTTTATTGAATTGTTTTGCTAAAAAAATATCAGATGCTTTCAGAAAAGCTAGATTTTCACTGTCTCGCACATTTTGACAAAGAGCTGCTGAATTTGGAATGTTTAAATTTAAGAACCTGTTTGAGATTTATTATATTATAATAATATATATATATTATTATTCTATATTATATTATACAGAATTATATTGTTGTTATAGATTTTCTCAATGGTGGGATTCAACCAGTTCGCACATTTTCGCGAGAACCAGTTGTTAACTTTCTGAGCAGTTCAGAGAACTGGTTGTTGGAAGAAATTTCCTTTTGTTTTTTTCCCCATTTTACAGGGCTAAGGAGTAGGGAGGGAATGGGGATTTTGCAGTATCCTTCCCCTGCCATGCCTACCAAGCCACACCCACCAAGCCATGCCCACAGAACCAGTAATAAAAAAAAGTGAATCCCACCACTGGATTTTCTTCTGAAGAATATTCTGGGAATTCTGGTAATCCAGGGCCAATTCAAAAACATACAAACCTACATACATACTAGATATAATATAAGTGAGATAGAGAAGGGGGAGGAAGGGAGTGAGGGAGAGAGAGAGAATTAGTTTTTCTTCAACTGATATGAAGTCCAGGGTGTTATATACTTGAGGTTGGTCCATCTGAATATGGAAAATCTATTAGAAAATCACAACAATAACAACGGCAACCATAACTAATCACTTCCCTTTATCATAACTGTCACACTAGAAGTACAAAATGCAAAACAGAGCTTAAAAGAGTATACAAAATGACATTTAATTTAAAAAGTGAGGAAACAAGAATGAAACAAAAATATAGCAATCAACTGACACCTAAAACACATAATTACTGTTACTTCTGAGTAGGTCTTGCCTATAGATAAAAATCTTGCCAGACTAAACTATCTGCTTAACTATTAGTATACAGTATTCTGTGAATTGCTAGGGGAGGATACTATAACCCTCTCCCTCTTCCTGCATACCAGAAATTCCAAATTCAGCTGTCTCTTTGCTCTCTGTGAAATAGCCCCTCCCTCCTGTGACTCTGGACCACATTCCACCACAATTACAGATGTTTCATGAATTGTGTAATGAGCCTTCAGCACCACTAAGGTAGTCAGCCTGCAAAGTGAGATTCTGCCCATGCAAGACAACCTCCCCTTATGGCTTCAGTGATCAACCTGGTTTATACTGGCAAAGGTGATATGTCAGATAACATAGTCCCAAGATGCTTAGAGATTTCTATGCCAAGAGCAAAACTTGGATATAACTTGCTGGTTAAGTGGTAACCAGTGCAGGTACATCATAATGGTAGACTATGTGATTTAAAGCTACACTTACTTTTGAACCCAATGTTTATGAAACTATATTCTTACCTCCTAGCCCTACAAAGATTATACCACTAAAAAGTAGATCATACCTTTTACGCTGCTTCACTCTACCCCCTCAACAGAAATCAATATTAGTAGAGTTAATACTTGATAATTGTGTATTGCAATATGGTCTTTATGAAATGTAGGAAATTTCATCTTCTTAAAGTTCATCAACTTTATGAACTATTTCTGTGCAAGAGAAATCGGTGAGTGATTATCAGGAGTCTAAAAAAGGGAGTACAAATGTAATGATTTTGAGTTATGTTGTTGGCATAAGCAGCATACTTTTCAATAATTTAATAAGAAAAAAACATATGTGACTTAGAATGATTAGATAGTATCTGGTGTATATCCATCCTAAAGAAAATAAATTTCCACTATACTGGAAGGGTGTAGAATATATAGGGGGAACACAATATTTGCAGATCAGCAATGATTTCAGAATCAATTGAATCAAAGACCTTAGAATAATGGTTAGGGAGCTGCAGCCAACATTCCTGGGAATCCAACACTGTCCAATACAAGACTTTTTCATTCCAGCAGGTTTGGCTGCATGAGTTGCTGTTTGATATGTCTCATTAGGATATGTCTCATTAGAAAATAAATTCTGAGCGGGAAAAAGGAAGCCAAAACAATTTAATAAATAATTTGATTATTAGATTTCCCTTTGTCTGTAGTTATTTTATTTGGTATGTCGCCTCACATCATGCTTGCTCTTTCATCATTTCCTTCCTTTCAATGCCTTTAAGCTTTATAAGTATAAACTAAAACATTCCCCCAAAGTTAGAAACTCAAAATATGCCTTTCCTTTTCAGAAACACCCACAAGTTAATCTGGTGGGTTTCCTTAAACCATGAAATCTATCAAATGTGAAAGCTTCAAAGTGTTGTTTACGTGCTTCATATCTGCAAGCCACAAAACATAACCTGTGGATCAGGCCTTGTACCCATGACCCACTGACTTCTTGACATCTTGAGGTTATGCATCCCAAGCATGTATAAGCAGGAAACGCCAAACTTCTTTCAGCCACATCCTGGTGTGACTGCAGTGTAAATTAGAGCTGTGTGAAAACCCTGGGAAAAAAATATTTTGGCATGAATGCCTAGTTTTCCTTTCCTTTCCTTCTCTGTCCCCTTTTAACCAAGTATGTGGACTAATAATTATTCTGATTAATCTGTAGAACTGTTAAATACTAGATTTTTTAAAAAAAATCTGAATAAAATAAAATAAAAATCTGGGACTGGAAACATTTCATCAGGAGAATTAAGATTCTGCTTGCAATTGTAAATGAGATATATCAAAGAGATACAAGTGCTTCTGAAATGAAAGCTGGAGGAAAAACAACACTTTGGCAACAGATTATTTTGGATCACTACTAATTGTTTAAGTTAATGGAAAGTGGTGGGTTTAACAACTGTTTGCTTGTTACTATTTTCACTGTTTCCATTTGTAAAATAAATAAGTTTTCCTTCTCTTTTCATAAATTTTGCAAGAAAATGAAGTTAAAATAACTTTCACAAATGTTTTATGTGGAATCAGCGGCAGATAAAAAAGTGCACCATGGGGAAAAAAATAAATTATATCAGAGATATAATTTATTTTTATAATAAGCATTTAAAAGATGCTGTTTGATATAATACTTTCAAGTAACAGGATTGAAGTCCTTTGCAGTTCATTTTTAAAAGACAACAAAAATATCATGTTAGGTGGAGGAAATTGGAAATTGGATTCTGAATACATAGGTTGCATTAAGTCCTAGTAGGATAATAGTTTCATTTACAACTTTAAATGGAAACAGGTTGTAAAATGAAAAATCATATGAGCACACCTGACTTATGATGGCAGTTCACCAGTTCTGATTGCTATTGTTAAGCAAATAATAATAGATTGTTAAGTTCAATGTCATGTGACCACAACTTGTGACTTCCTTCCATCTTCCCCATCCAATATATTTGTTGGAAGCAGGTTGTTGAAGGTTGAAAATGGCAATTATGTGAATGCTGTGATCATCAGAAATGCATGCCAGTTGCCAAGTGCCCAAATCACAATCACCGTTGGAACAATGCAATGGCTACAGCTTCAAGGACTGGCTGTAAGTCTCAGGATCCATGCTGTTGTAACTTTGATTGGTAGTGGATTACCTGTACTTTAAAAAATTATGGAGTAACTGTAATCATAATCCACCGTCCTGTCCCAGACCAAGCACGAACAAATACATTTTGTTCTCTTTATTAAATGAGGATTGCAAACACATGCATTTGCAGTATAGAGACAACAAGTATCCCACCAAATTTCAGCAAGTCTAAACAGTTTCAAATCAAAGTGGCAGGCAGGAGAATGTGAGGTGGAGTCTGAGGATTGGAGTTAGCAACAGATTCATCAACTGGTACAGGTACACAAATTAAGTCACAGATCCTAGGAGTTAACAGGCAGTTGTCCTCAATGGAAAGCTTGTGCTTGCTGCTTCACTTTAATAGCTGCAGTCCCAGGGTAGGTCATTTAGTGGGGCTGATGTTGTGATGTACTCCATCACCCTACTTTCTCAGAACTCATACGATCAACTCATTCCATAAAATCTCATAACATGAAGCTTCATCCATCTCTGGATCATATTGGTTAATATTTTTTTTGAAAATATTTTTTATTATTTTTCAATAAAGAAATATTAAAACATACATTGTTGTTCCATTTGTGGCATCCTGGATTATACATGTTAATTAATGTCTCAGTTTTATTATAACAATCTTATTAAAATCCATATAGAGTATAGCAATGTTCATTAGTAAAAATAAAACACATAGTTCAATTGTCTCTTATTAGTATA
>JANHGC010007680.1:0-12792 GCA_027560395.1 Boaedon fuliginosus
CACGTCATGCCCACACCCAATAGCGTCATCACGGCTTGTTCTTCCCCGCACCAGCTGTGTGTCGCGAGCGCGACAATTGCATAGCTAAAAGTCTATATGGATGAGAAGTGAAAGGTCTTCAAAGAAAAACAAGAAAGTCCAGTTGCCTTCTGAAAAAGCACCTTAGGAGTATCTCCCCATATTTATATCTCAAGTAAATGATAAATAAAATATTTTCCATTATTTATTTATTACCCATCTTTATTATTTCTATAAATAATCCAAGGCGGCAAACATGCACGATGCTCCTTTCTCCTCCTATTTTCCTCACAACAACAACCCTGTCCTCTGAGTTGAGTTGAGAGGCAGTGATTGGCCCAAAGTCACCCAGTTGGCTTTCAGGCAAAGGTTACATACACCTCCTGGTTTCTAATCTGATGTCTAACCTTTAACCAGTAGGCCAAACTGACTCTAAATAGGCAATGAACCCTTCTGACTGATTCTACAATCTTTCCCATTGGAAGCCCACATGGGGTGTTTTTGTTGAAAGACCTGGTACCATTTCTTCCTATTGTTTATATCAGGAGAATGATACCCTAACTTTGCAGTAGCCACACCTGCAATGAACAATACCATCAGTGCTGGGAGACATTTATCTCCACGTAATTAAACTGGAGCTGTGAAATTATTAAAGCTCTACAAAGTGGCCATGATAAAAACTGCTTCCTTTCCAGCACCAAACTTGCACAAATGGCCTTCCTATGGGATGGGGAGAGGAACCCACAGTGAGATTGATTCCTGCTGAGGTAACTGCAGGTCCATCTAAACAAAATGAGGACTTCTTATTTGAAAAAGAATACTCCACTTTAAACCTTTTGCTTATATAAAACAAGTAGAGCAGTACGCAAACACCAGTGTGTTCCAAGTGCAGCAATTACACTCAGAATAAGGAAGGAAGCAGCACTGTGAAGGTGGCATGGTAAATGAAAGGCATATGCTCCCACTTTCCTTCCAAGATGAATCATATGTATTATTAACATATGGGGAACTAGCATTGCTATTACTAAGTGTATTAAATCTGGAGATATATGTCATTGCAGGCCAGCAGTTAAAAGAAAAGGTATATCAGAATCCACTCTTATCCCAGTATTTATGTATTTGGAGGATACCAGGCTGAAAAAAGCTGCAGTAGATATGATGGTTGGGGATATATATGACCGGGGAAGAGAGACGGGGTATAAATTGAATTGAATTAAATAAATAAATAAATAAATAAATACATACATAAATAAATAAATAAATAAATAAATAAATAAATAAATAAATAAATAAATAAATATATTGGAGCTCAACAAATATGTTGAGTTAAGGAGCACCATTGTGTACAGCTGTTCTAGCCTTTCATTGCCAACTGCTCATTTAGTAAATGATCTAGATATGAAACTATTCTGCAGCACCTATAGAAGAGATGTTTAAATTGTAACTTACATGTTATCCTAAAATATAATATCCATACATGGCCTTTTTGATATCTACAAAAATAAAGAACATTGGCTTTATTTCATTGTCCTTGCATATTGAGCCTGGGTGATGAGTAGCTGAATGGGACCAGGATTTAAACAAAACAGCATTTTCAAATTTTGGAAGGTTTAAATGGAGACCATAGTACTAATGAGCATACAGTATTTGGTTTGGGAGCATGATCATCATTGGAAAGTAAAAGTGATGGAAAAATATATACTATATCTGCACTGATTTTGTAATGCAAGTATTGCTCCTTATATACTTGGTGTGAAGTTGTGCTTCCTCTACAGAGGTGATATTCAGCCGGTTTGGCCTGGTTCACGTGAACCGGTGGCGCTAATTTGCCAGGGTTCGCTGAACCATCAAATATCCATCATGGTAAGTGATGTTGCTGTGAGTGACATTGAGTTGGCCATGCCCTCTCAGTCACGTGACCCAAAAAGCCATGCCCACAAAGCCATGGCTACAGAACAGGTGGTAGGATTATTTGAAAACCACCACTGTTCATATACAAGAGTGGAGTTTGTGGCGTGATGCCATAATACACATTATCTGAAGGTGGGTAAAGTGTGGGAAAGTGAAAAAAACAGGATGGCAATGCAAACTCTGCCCCCTTTGTAAATGGGCGATGCGGGCCCACCCAGTTAAGAAAACAGCAGAGCTTGACCATGTAACACATGCAGCAGAGCATTCTGTGTAACACACCCAAAGTAATCAGAACTCCAAGGCAGGCAGGTCCCTCAAAGAACATGTTTATTGGATACATCATATCGGCATGGCTAGTGAAAACCAACTCTGAAGTTTCCCACATTAATAGCATAATTAAAGTAGTATGTTAGCATTCCAAAGAAACTTCCCCATGTCCATTTAGCCCTCAGAGACAAAGTTCATCCAAGTAAGAATTTATTAAGAGAAGTCATGTTGGCACATCTGGGAAACCCCAAATCTGAGGGTGCCGAGTTTTCCCTCTGTAGCTGAAAATCCAAAACCATCCCTTGCACTCATCAGTCTGTGATCCAATCACCAATAGTCCCAACTGGAGACACTCCTGCCCCAGGTGTAGGATGGCACAGCCTTGACTCAGAAAAAGAATGTTATTATGTCTAACTTCTACCTCTCTCTACAAGCCCCCCTCCCAATTTTCCAGGCACAAGAATGTGGCAGTGTGGAAGCTTCTAATAAAAAATGGCTTCTAAAGCTGACAGAGTAACTATGTCCTTCCCCAAGTGTCCCAAGTCACCTTGTCCAATTAAAACAGTCGGCAGGTTCCCAGATCACTCCTCTCCATCTTGAAATGCCACGTGTTGGGATGACCTTGGTTCCCATGGGAAGGCTCATTGTTTTGTCTACAAGATGTCTACCTACTCCCCCCCGCCCCAAGTATGTGGCAGCTGTGAAGCAACTATGAAGCAGCAAAAGATGGCTTCAGCCAGGTTCAATTCAGAGTTGACAGATAGCATAATACTGTTTCATCAGTTTTTTAAAGACCCTGCAGCTGCCTCAGCCTTTGTTATAATAGCTCTGGTTAATTTAATTATTAAAACCCACAAATTTACATGGTGTCAAAATCCCAAGACTTATGATAATGACAGTTTCTCTTCCATAAAGTGACCTACTTGATACACAGAGTTAGAGTTATGGTTGGAAGGGCAAAGATAGTTGTCTTCCTGTATCACATCCCAATTCACATACAGGTAGTCCTCATTTAACAACCACTCATTCAGTGATTTTTGGAAGTTACAAAAGCACTGAATGAGGGGACTTAAGATGGACCAACCTTTAAAACCATTGTGGTGGTGTCCCTGTGGTCATGTGACTATGGGATGCTGTGATTGTGTGGGATTCACCTAAACAACAGCAGCTGAGACTGCCAGAATTCCAATCATAAGCCAGAATGATCATGTTTATGGCAGTGTTAATAATAATAGAATTCCCAGTCCAAATTATCATCAGTAAGTGAGGACTTACTGGTATTATTAAGTCTGAATCTACATCATTAAAGAACCACAAGAAAGAAGCTCAGCCTAATGAGTTCATAGCATGCCTTTTCTTTGAAGCTTAAGTAGTGGCTAATTTTCTTCCATGATCTTAGTGAAACTGTCATTCAATTCCCATGGTTTTTGTCTAGGTAATAGGCAAAATATTCTTCAGAAGCTTTGCAACAGCTGTTTTCCCCGGCATCTCACAAAGAGACAAGGACACTTTCCCTCCCCCGCCCCCTTTAAAAAAAGTTCAACGAATAGAAGTCTTGACACCTGAACACTATTATAAATGAGTTACCACCTTTCGGTCTTCTAACCTAATCATGAATACCTGGCTTTGCCGGCTGGACTTAATTATCTGTCCCCCCCACTCTTGTGTATGAGTGAGTGAGTGAATGTGTTTTGATTTTTATTGTATAGGCTGTTGCTTTTATTGTATCGTTTTGCCGCCTTGAGTTCCCCAATTTGGGTGAAGAGAGGTGGGATATAAATCAAATAAATAAATAAATAAATAACCTCAACAAATTTTGAAATATTATCTTAACACTCTATCTGTCATCTAAAGGAAGATGGACACCTAGAATAGATTATGGCAAACAGAGGGAAAAAATACCCTGTGGTTACTAGCTTTTCCACTCAGCAATTTATTTTATTTTTATTTTATTCAAATTTGTAGGCCGCCCAATCCCATAGGACTTGGCAATAGTACAAAGTATCTGCTGAATACATGGCAACTTTGAAAATCAGTTTACAACATGACTTCAACTTTTCCCATTTTTCTTGTCTTTGCAAATGTGGGCACAATGTTATAAATATACTCATACAGTATAAAACAGATGTGAATTCTATCCCTGGCTTGCCCGATCTGTGTTAAAATGGTTTTGTTCTCTGATCCAACAAGGAATTGCTTGGCAGAGTTTGCTATGTTAAAACTTTTTCCAAAATCAATTCAGCCAGTGACCTTTAATGAAGCTGACATTTAATAAGATATATCAGTTGCTCAGACAGTACATGACTGTTCACGTCAATGCCTGATACCTGTCCTGAGAGCTCTGATCTGAGATTTCTTGTTCCTCTGAGAGCTGGATTGTTTTTTTAAGTAATTTTATCTATTATTCCTCTTTTGTCTGGGAAAAGTCATAGATTTTTTTTTTTAAATGACAAGGCCATTCAAAGGGCCATGTCAGCTTTGCTCACAGTCCTGCCAGGGCCACTGATGAAGAAGCAATTTAACTTCAAATCAATCATGAGAGAAGAATCAAGAAAAGTCTGCCATCTTAGATGAGGTGATTTGATGTTCCTTTTGTGAGTGTGACAATTTTCAGATCATTTCCTAGATGTCCTCTCTTCCCCCCCACCACCCCAAGAGTTTCTGAAGCCTAGACTAACCTTTTTAAAACTGTGTAACATGTCTACGATTGGCCCTTCTCTATACTGAATGAAATCCACTTAAAAAATAAAATAAAAAATCAAATAGGTTCAAGTTCCAAATGGAACTTGACAGACTTGAACACTGGCCCTATCTAACAAAATGAATTTCAATGCAGAGAAAAGTAAAGTCCTACACTTCGGCAAGAAAAACCAAAAATACATATATAGACTAGGTGAAACCAGGCTCAATAGCAGTAACTGTGAAAGGGATCTTGGAGATTTAGTGGACAACCAGTTAAATATGAGCCAACAGTGTGTGGCATCAGCCAAAAAAGCCAGTGCAATCCTAAATTGCATTAACAGAGAGATACAGTCAAGATCAAGTGAGGTACTAATACCATTCTATAAAGCCTTAGTAAGACCATGCCTAGAATACTGCATCTAGTTTTGGTCACCATAGTATAAAAAAAGATGTTGAGACTCTAGAAAGAGTGCAGAGAAGAGCAACCAAAATGATTAGGGGACTGGAGGCTAAAACATACAATGAACAGTTGCAGGAACTGGGCGTGGCTAGTCTGTGAAGAGAAGGGCCAGGGGAGACATGACAGCAGTATTCCAATATTTGAGCGGCTGCCACAGAGAGGAGGGCATCAAACTATTTTCCAAAGCACCCAAAGGCCAGGCAAGGAATAATGGATGGAAACTGAACAAGGAGAGATTCAACCTGGAAATAAGAAGAACTTTTCTGACAGTGAGAGCAATCAACCAGTGGAATTGCTTGCCTTCAGAAGTTGTTGGAGTTCATCACTGGAAGCTTTCAAGAAGAGACTGGACTGCCATCTGTCAGAAATGATGTAGGGTCTCCTGCTTGGGTGGGAGGTTGGACTAAATGACCTAGAAGGTCCCTTCCAGCTTTGTTAATCTGTTCTGTTACAACCTCCACTAACATGCCAAATAAGAAGCTCCACCCCTTTGAAATGTGTGTGCAATATCATAGTAATGCTGGAAAAACGGAGGGCGTACATCAGAATGACAAAATCCTACTTACATTAATATGATCCCATAGTTGCTGCTGCTGCTGTAGAAGGGGTAAAAAAAATAGGAATTTATCAGTCATGAGCTGTGGTAAGCGTGATCCTGACCAATGGCCAAAGCAGAGGAAGGAAATGACAACTAGAAAGGTATTTCTTAAGTCAATTTGATTTCTAATTTATTTACTCATAGGAATCAAATAACTTAATTTTGTAATGCAGAAAAGCCCAAAGATTGTTGCAGGATTACATATTCTGCATAGATAATTTCCCCTGCAGACTGAAGATGTAGTTTTCAGGGCTGGTGGAGAATGATTTATATGCTGAGTTCATACCACACCAGAAAGTGCTTTATCTGGGTTTTTTTTTTTTTTTTTGGTATTTGCACATTATATATACCTTGTACAATAACTATTGGTGCCTGTTTACTCACATCCATAGCACTGTACTATAATGGGACTTTAAAGCACATCATGTATACAGTATTAAACTTTAATCTCTATAAAATATTAGTGGCCAATATTGATTCATGCCCTTTAGTATTTTAAATGGAAGTATGTACAGGCAGTCCTCAACATAGAAAAGTTTGTTTAGTGACCATCCAAAGTTATATTGGCACTGAAAAATGTAATTTATATGTAACGTAACCGTTTTTCACAGTTATGACCTTTGCAGCATCCCCATGATCATGTGATCAAAATTCAAATGCTTGGCAACTGGTTCCTATTTATGACCTTTGCTGTGTCCCAAAGTCACCTTTTGTGACCCTTCGGAGAAGCAAAGTCAGTGGGGAAGCCAGATTCACTTAACAAACCAGGTTACTAACTTACGAACTGCAGTGATTCACTTAAGAACTATGACAAGAAAGGTCATAAAGTGGGGCAAAACTCACTTAATAAATGTCTTATTTAACCACAGAAATGTTGGGCTCAATGGTGGTCATAAGTTGACTACTACCTGTAGTTTCATATTTCATTTGGATGACATTAATGTTGATCAAGACGTTGGATAGTTCTTGCTATTCGTGCCTGTGTTTGTTTTGGTGGACCATTAGATTGAAGAACCATTCAAAACTTTTCTTTTTATATTGTCTCCCCAAGTCAAAAAAGCAGCTCTGGTTTCTTGGTCTTCCTTTTGGCATCTCTCTAGGAGGACAAGGGTCTGAAACATTCCTTTGGCTCATAATGAGCTTTCAGTCAAGACATTGATCAATAGCAGAAGCTAACAGATCTGTCTCTATTCCTTGTTTCTCTATCTTGAATCTGCCAAGATAGATTAGACCACTGCCAAGGTCACACCATATGTTGCAAGTGAATGAAAAGATACCCGCTTGACTTTTTATAGGACCAGACGGCAGAAAGACAGGACTATAGCTAAAATGTGAGCACTGTGACAGATTAAATCTGCATCAAGGTCACAAAGGATATTTTAGTGGACCTTTTGACACACCTGGGCATGAAAATGCAATTTCCATCAGACAGACAGGTTTCTGCTGGCTAGAAAATTGATACAAGAAAAGTAATGCATCTCTGGGTAAAGAGAAGTGCTTTGCTTTGGTGTGAAAGCCTAATTCCAGTTTTAAAACACTCCTGCCTAAACTGTGGCACTTCCAAACAGGAGCTTTTCTAAATGTGTTTGGATGACAATACTAGTTGGGAATTCTGCATTTTGGAAAACATTCTATCTAATATAGAATATGCTGACTAATATATAGAGTAAACCTTTTTTTAAAAAAAGAAAAAAGAAAAACAATGAATATTTGATTTAGAATACGATAAGGTTTAACTGAAGGTATACCAGTAGAACAGCAAGAACTAAATAACCCAGCCACTGGGGTTTTTTGAATCAGATAAATGCACTTTGAAGTTGGCATGAGTCAAAGAATATTAGATTTGATTTAAAAAAAATACCATAAGCTAGAAGGAAAAAACTGCAAAGTGACTGCAGCTGTTAAATTTTTTAGAAGAATAAGATGGAAGTAGCAGGAATTATAGGCCTTTTTGGAGGACTTTAAATGCCCTGGCTACTTGAAGTGGGGTTTTTACCCAATTTATTTTTGAAGTACTTACTTGCTTGTCTTTTAAAGCAGAGGTAACTGGCCTGAGGAAAGAATATCACAGTGCCCTCCAAACTGTTTAGCAAAAAGCCCACGGAGAAGTTATGCTGGAGAAGTGCAGAAAGTGTTCCATTCCACTCTAAAAATAATAACTTTTTAAAACTGTTAAAAATAAAGACTAATAATAGAAAGTCTACCACCCTGATTACTTGTTTTTTTCTGAACTGACATGCTTGTTGGCATCTCATTACCAACATTAGCCTGTTGGGGGAATGATTTCACAGGTTGAATTGTGAAGTAGGTGTGCCATTGTGAATATTGTGTGTATCTATCTATACCTCTATCAATCATCCATCATCCATTTCTAATCTCAGTATCACCTCTCTCTCTCAATCTCTATCATCTCTAAAGTAACAGGGTTCCATGTGCCTTCAGTGTTTAGTCATGCCAGCCACATGACTACGGAGATGTCTTCGGACAGCGCTGGCTCCTTGGCTTTGAAACAGAGATGAGCACTGCTCCCTAGAGTAGGGTAACCGACTAGCATGTATCTTTGAGGGGAACCTTTACCTTTACCTTTATCTCTATCATCTCTATTGGAAAAAGGTCTTGTAAGAATTCAAAGGTGTAAGACAGGAGGACTGAAAGTACTGAAGAACTGCAGTAGATTGGACACAGGGTAACAAGACATCTACCACACGTTAAAAAGGTAGATTAAGATTTAAGGAAGAATAGATTAAATCAATATAGTTTTGAGAAAAATAAAAATAGACCAGATTTTCTTGAGAAAGAGGAGCAAAATAAGCACGGGCTTCTTCCAAGAAAGCCTATCCCAATAATCTCTAGAAGAAAGTGATGAAAATAGCAGAGCAGATAACTTTTATAAGCATGGTTTGCAGAAGCTACTAAGACTGTATGGATTCCAAAGATTCTGTAGCTATTCTCTCCAGCAACTTCCAAAAATAAATTACAATCCAGAGAACAGGATGACCAGCAGTTCTCTGGACAGATTTAATTACAGTAGCAATGAGTGCATTTTTGGAAGATCTGAAAGACCAGGTTAGGGACAGATCATTAAGGAGAAAAAATATTTATATAGTCACTAAGTATCCACAAAACTTGGCATTCAATCATCACCAAAATTAACTAGTTTAGCAAGGCTGAATGTATTTTATATGAAATTCTGTGTAATTGTTGCTTCTGCTTGATTTTCTATATTCTATATCCCTAATAAATTCCTTTCTATATCTAGAAATTTGATTTCATTGACTTTAATGAATTTCCAATTAAACATTTCCACACATACAAGTTGCACAGCTATATAACTATTCCTGATATTTCAAAATTTATAGAATCATAGGGCTGATACAATCATACAAGTTTATTAAAATAAGTATTTCTGGGTTTTGGCAGGAAGATATAAAGCATCTTCCTTTCGACTTTTCTATGGATTAGGAAAGATCCTTATTGGAAAGATTAAGAACTCTCCAGTTCCCTAGAATAAGTAATATCAATCTGGCAAGTGGCAGCCTATCATATTGATAATTTATTTATTGGACACTTCTTGGAATAAATAAATTGCCAGAGAAGTTGTAAATTACCTGTTTTATTTTACCTGGGAAATGATTTTTTCCCCCTGAATCATAGATCAAACTCTAAACTACAAATTCTAGTTGGGAATATTCAGATTAGCACAGTTTTGACAGTCTAGCTGTATCTGGCAGATAACAGCTGCTGTAGACCCTTAGATGTGTGTGTGTGTGTGTGTGTGTGTAAGAGAAAGAGAGAGAGAGAGAGAGAGAGAGAGAGAGAGAGACAGACAGACAGACAGACAATGGCTCAACAAATTAGGACTGTAGATTTAGGTGGGGTCAATAGATGAGAACAGTGACAAGTAGTTGAATACAATGCAATACATTTGATACATATTTTGGATTCCCTGGTAGCAACTATTAATATCTTAATCTAGTCTGGGACTCTAATGAATTGTATTTTTTTATAAGTGCATAGTTTAGTCTTGCAGAGGAATTGACCTATTTCCTTCTCTCTAAATAGTTAACTTGGTATTTATCTGCAATATAATTGGACATTGGGAGACAAGGTTTTTTACTGTTTCTTTCATAAACAATCATGTTACGATCCTACATCAAGGCAGTTTGCAGCATGATATAGCCACATTACAGCTTCCAACTCACACTTCATTAGCATAATACGACAGCATGTTTTTGCACATTTCTTTCAGTTCCTGGTAAATACAACATAATGATAGAGTGAACTGGCTAGATAACCATGCAGATAGTTGACCAATAGTATGACGTTTATTCAAACTGATAGTTGCTCCTGGGTCCAAATGTACTATATGTCATGTATAATTTATCAGACAGTTCTCCTGTGCCAAATCAATTAAAATTAACGGGAAGCTACACTGGAGTGCTAGTGAAATTTCATTAAGTTCAAAGGAGGAAAGAGACGGAGGGCAGCTATGCCTTCCTGTGTAGACATTCTGCAAAATCCGGCTAATCAACTGAGATGACTTCTGCCTTATAGCCCTACCTTTTCACCTTACAATTTTTACTATAGCCTATCAGAGTATTGATATTGTTAATGAACAGCTATTGTCTTCACCCTCTGTGATATCTTCTGAGAAGCAACTATCAACGTGAGATTCATTTCACCATGTTCTAGGACACAGACTGATTGGGCATAGAATAGTAAAATTTCTCCTAGGCCAGGGGGGTCAAACTCAATTTTATTGAGGGCCGCATCAGTGCAGTGCTGGGCCAGGTGGGCATGGTCGACTGGATGGGCATGGTCGACTGGATGGGCATGGTCAACTGGATGGGCATGGCCAGTTTGGCGCCACTCCCCAAACTGCTGACATGTTTCTTCGCATTGTCTGGATCGGGCCAACGCCACGCTGGCCTGATCTTTCCTCTTTGCACTGGCTGGACCGGGCCAATCTTTCTCCTTCACATTGGGTAGACCAGGATGGCCCCATGAGCCTGATCCAACCACATTGCAGTCCAGAGCTGATCCATGGGCCTTCATTTTGACACCCCTGCCCTAGGCAGTACTGATTTAATACTTTAAATGACTACATCCCAGGTGAATTCTTCCCTCTTGAAGAATGAGGCACAATCAGAGATTGTATTTGTCAGTTCTCCAAACCAATCCAAAGTATCGCTATTGGTTCTCCCGAATCTGTCAGAACTGATTACCACCTCTGGGTGTGTCCAAGGAACAGCTTTATATGAACTTTGGAAGCCAATGTTTCTATTTTTGCCAAGTCAGGCTTTCCCCCACTTGTTTCATAAATCATGGTCTGACTTCTGGTAAGTTTCAAAATAAGTCAGCTTCAAAAATGGTTGTACAGCTGCCTGTTTAAAGTGTTGCTGTGGCAACTTCTTTCCCATTCACATTATAGTTAGGCAAGGATTAACAGAACAGATGAAACCAGCCTATATTGGTTCTGCTCATAGAAATGTTAGCTGAGGTGATACTTCAAAGGAAGCATTAATCCTTGTCCCACAGCAAAGACCCAACATGCTTACTAGACACTAAACACAAATAATTAATGAACAAATCCCAAAAAAATCTGTAACCCCCCTTTCTGTTTTTTTCCCTTGTCAGCCATCTGTTATATAATAAAGAGTATCACCTCTTTATTTCTTCAGTCCTTGTTTTTGTTGCTTTCCTTCTTTCTTCTTATTATTTATTCATCATTTAGTTTAAAAATGTATATACCACCTGTCATGCAGTGCATCTGCAGGTGGCACCCAGAATTAAAAATACATTTGAATAAAATAATAAAAACACATAAAACACCATAAATGCAGCAATAAAACATGAAAAATAAGAATGGCTGTAATTTGGCAGCCTTTCTATTGGCTCTCAAATGTCAAGGCAAGCAAAAGTGTTTTTAATGTGTGCCTAAATTGAAGATATAATGCCTGATGCCGCAGGGGCCATGTGAAAACTTGGTTATTCCCCCAGACAGCTCTGAAAATTCTTCCCAAATTTTTATTATTAATATTATATCAAGGGAAGACTTTGAAAGTACAAGATTGAGCTCCAGTCATTAATTCTTTACAATTTTAACAACATTTTAAGATAAATGAACTGAAAAGCTAGTTTGGTCTAATGCAGCGGTGGCGAACCTTTTTATGGTCCGCGTGCTGGAAGTGTGGTGCATGTAGCCACATGCCCTGTACTCCCCCATGCCTGTGCACATGTGCACACAGCCCTCCCACCACACCGCGCACTCTCCCGTCCTTCTTCTGAATCACAGCTGATCGTCGGATCAGCTGTGTTTTGGAGCTTTGGAGAGGCATGCTCATGTGCACGGGGTGGGGGTAGTATTGCACGTGCCTGCATGGGTGATGGAGAGGGTGGGGGGGTCATGTGCACTTGTGCGCACAACCCCCTCCACATGCATGCACGCACGTCTCCAGCTGGCCTTGAAACACAGGTATGAGAGACCGCCAGGGACTTCGGGCAGGTGGGCAGGCCCACTTCAACAGCAGTGCACGTGCCCAGAAGAAAGGCGCTGTGTGCCACTTCGGTTCGCCATCACAGGCCTAAACTGGGCTAGAAACTGGGACACCATAAGTTCAAGTCTCACCTTATTCATGAAAGTCAGCTGGGTGAATTTGGACCAGTCACTGCCTTTCAGCTCAACCCTCTTAATAGGGTTGCTGTTGTTGTGGGGAAAATAGGAGGAGGATGGTGTGGTAGATATAGCCTTGGATTTTTTTTATAAAAATAATAAGGGTGGGAAATCTCTCTCTCTCTCTCTCTCTCTCTCTCTCTCTCTCTCTCTCTCTCTCTCTCTCTCTCTCTCTCTCTCTCT
>JANHGC010007683.1:3075-14834 GCA_027560395.1 Boaedon fuliginosus
TGGATGGAAACTAATCAAGGAGAGAAGCAACCTAGAACTAAGGAGAAATTTCCTGACAGTGAGAACAATTAATCAGGGGAACAACCTGCCTCCAGAAGTTCTAGAGGCTCCAACACTGGGAATTATTAAGAAGAGATTGGACAACGATTTGTCTGAAATAGTATAGGGCTTCCTGAGCAGTGGGACAACAAGCTTCCTGAGAGGGGGTTGGACTAGAAGACCTCCAAGGTCCCTTCCAACTCTGTTATTCTGAAGAACCCTGGCAGGAACCGACTTGGTCTGGTCAACTTGGCCTGTGCATCAGAAGTTAAGCTTAACTCAAGGAAGGTGCAAACTCCTTCAACATCTGCTCAGGGCTGAACAGAAAATCCCAGAGTTATTGTCTAGACCAGTTATTGTCTTAACTTTTTCTTCACCCTGGACCCATTTAAATATCCTTTGTGGCCACGGACCACGGTCAGACCCCAAAAGATTTAAGATTTAAGCCATGACGTTTCTTCAAACATTTGCGGACTCTCTGGGATGGCATTGCGGGGACCCTGGGGCCCACAGACCACCGATTGGGAGCCATTGGTCTAGGCCAGTGATGGCAAACTTTTTCGGCACCGAATACCCAAACTGGAACATGCGTGCAACTGCGCATGCCAGAGGGCCAGAAAACCAAAGACCAGGTAGCCAGTGTGCGCATGCCTGGTTTTTGGCTGTTTTGGGGGGCTGTTTTCAGGCCAGTTTTGGCATGAAAAACGCCTGGGAAACAGCTTGTTTTGGGGGGCTGTTTTTGGCCCAAGAACAGCCTGAAAAACTGTCTGTTTTTCTACCGTTTTTGGGGACATGTTCCAGTGCTCCGGCGCCTGCGAAGACCAACTGGCCAGTGCGCGCCAGAAACTAGAAGAGCAGCTGGCAGTGCTGCACTGCACATGCCCCCTGAGAGGCCTCTGCATGCCACCTCTGGCAGACCTGCCCTAAGTTCACCATCAGGGGCCTAGGCCAGTGGTGGCGAACCTTTTAGAGGTTGTGTGCCAAAAATGCACGCGCGTACATGTGCGCACGTGACCGTGTGCCGCTGCACACCTACTCTGTGCGCATGTGCGCATGTGACCTCCCCTGCCCTGCGCATGTGCATGCGCAAACTCCCCCGTGCTCCCACAGCCCCTGTGCATGCGTGCAGGGCCTCCCCGCGCTACCCCCCACGCATGCACACACGCCTACCACCGGCCAGCTGATTTTCGGGCCTCTGGCGCTCAACGTCCCTGCACTCCCCTATCCCTGAACATGTGCACGCAACCTTGTGCTCCTCCACCCCTGCACATGCATGTGTGACCCTGTTTGCCCTGCACATGCAAAGAAGAGACCCGAAAATCGGCTGGTCAGTGCACATGCCCAGTGGGGCTGAGCTGGGCATCAGTACGCATGCCTGGCAACATGGCTCCACGTGCCACTTTGGGCACGTGTGCCATAGGTTCGCCATCACTGTACTAAAACATGAAAACATAGTTGATTCTTGAATGTTCAATTAGGATGCTGTGTATAACACTCTGGGTATAACACTTTGTGAATAAGACTTTGGTAATTTCCTACCAGAAACTTCCAACTGTGCCAAAACAGCAATAACAAGGGCAAAATGTATATCATTTCAACAATGGCTCTCTAATGTTATAAAGTCATTACTAGTGGAGAAATGACCTTTGACTAGCATATTCTGTCTACAAAAAAAAAAAAGCTTTCTTTTAAAATATTGGCAATTGCAATTAGCATTGTGTGATAATAATCAGGTGGAACGAAATCTCACCTGGAAGTTGAGACTTTCCATAAATACTATCCAAAGTAGAAATATTTGTACAATTCCATCAGAAATGTAATACATTCTGATGAACTCCGAATCAGCAGAGAATGATAATCTTATCATGCAGTATTATTTGCCAGATTTTTAAACATTGAACTGGAAAACTTCCAACACAAAAGAAGACAGTAAGCCTGATTCTGTTCTGAAGGAATGCTATATCTATGCCTCTCTAAGATAGCCACAATCTATCTTTAATATTAATATTAGGCATAGAAATCCTTCTCCTACGTCACTTAGATTACTATTCTTCTCCTTCCCAATCATTTAATCTGCTTAAAAATGTAATAAATAAAATAAATTAAAAAATCTAGCCCCGTGTGTCACCAATTTCTAACTCGTTTTCCCTTGCTGCAGAAATCTCTTTTGGTTAGGGTGGAGAGGAGAGAAAAATATCCAGATGTTTAATTTACAAAAATATCCAGATCCTCAATTTACAGAATTTCCAGGGGTGTAGAAGGTGTAGAACAATGACCCTACAGGCAGCCATTTAAAATCAGTTCAGAATAAGTTCTACATCCATAACATGAAATATATTTAATTCCTTAACTGCTAATTTCTACAGTTTCCTTAATGCGACCAAATCTGAGCTGCAACAATTTAGATCAGAATTTGATGGCAGAAAATAAAAGTTTTATGCAGGGTGCCACAGGAGCCACCCAAGCCATCCAGGCCCAAAAAGGGGTGCATGGGGGGCTGCCTGCAGCCCCCCCCTCCCCATTTTCACCAGCAGAGGCACCGCAGGCCTTTCCCTTGCTATTTCCAGGCTAGCCCTGTGGGCCGGATCTAAGCACCCCGCTGGCCGGATCTGGCTCGCAGGCTTTGAGTTTGACATCCCTGCATTAGGGGATCTTCACCTGGTAATATAGGTACCAGACAGAATGCGTAGCCTGGTCTCCCATGTCAAAGATGGCACTATAATCACTGCACTATCCAGCCACTCTAGCTATGTTTTGGTGTTTCTGAGTACACTTGCCTTGCTTATAAAGAGACCTACAAAACCGTTGAGTAAGTGGTTAGAAAAATCTAATTAAATGAAATCCTCAACTCTTATTTAAGAAGATTCTTCTGAACAAATTTGGGAGAGAAAACATGGGGTGCCACTTTGATCAAAGAGATTTTAAGTGCAGATAATTGTTTGCCCAGGTGTTGTGGCTCCACAGGTGGCTGTTGCACTGCCAGAGGATTCTGACTCGGAGGGAGAGTTGGCAGCAGAGGAAAGGGAGGTGCTGGTGGTTGATACTGTGCCAGTAACTGGTCCCTCTACGGGTTTTCGGGCATGGGACAGAACACCAGGTTTTGGGTTTTCCAAGAACTGCTTCTTACATTTTATTTGTGATTTTTTCCCCCGATGAATTTCTGTTCTTAGAATCAGATCAGATTTTCCAATTATACTGCCACTATCTGTGAGAAATCTCTACATGTCTGACCCCTGGCTATCCCAAATAAAATATCATATGATTCTTGGGGTATCAGGAAAAAAACTTAAATCAGGAATAGATCTTCCAACCCTTATTTACACTAGAAATCAAGTTATTCGTGAGATACAAGAAGGCTGGTATGTGAAAAGCAAGGACAAACAGTGGCAAAGACTCTGTCTTATTTACCTCAACATACCTAACTTGAGGATATTTAGCCAAACACCCTCCTAGGCTTTGTTCTGTTTCAGCTCTAAGCCATCACTTTTAGTTGCTGACATTTGGGCATTGCAAATAAAACAATAACACGCACCACAGGAGTTGGTTTGTTATACAGAAAAAGCTTTTCAGACGGACAAATTTGTTGTCAACCTCCGACAGCAAAATATTTGCCGCTTTGACTTTACGAAAGGAGATATTACAATTTGCAATTATTCCTGTAGCCCAGGTGCTTTTCCTGAAGATCAGGAGGTGAAAAATGAATTTAGGATCACTGGACTGAGAACGCAAGAGGAGGCGGGAGGGCGGTTCCTTCTGTTTTGATAACCAGCATCTGAAACTGAGAATGAAGGATCTATTGTGGCTGTCGTCTCACCTCCTGCTTCTGCCTTTTCAAATCGACAAAACAGCTTTCTCTACTCTTTCTTCAGCTTCGTAGGTGGTATCATCATCATCACCATCATCAATTACTGTTTAACATAAGCTGCAAAACATGGGGTTACATCTAAGGAAGGAAGGAAAATCCAGTGAATATTAGTGTAATAGGATAGAAAACAGTACCGCATTGAAGAGAAACATGGGAACACTTTAGGCAAGAAGCCCTTAAGTATGTCATTATTCAGTCTGTAAGATTAAAATTCACAGGTTTAAAACGAATCCAGTCTGCTGCTGTTCCAGAATAAATCTACAATTGCAGACAGCCATTGGGTGAACAAGGTGGCTAAGAATCATGTTGCTAATCAGGTTAGATGAGTGGCCAATAAATTAATACATAATAATGTCATTTTCTATTCTTTCTTTCTTTCTTTCTTTCTTTCTTTCTTTCTTTCTTTCTTTATTTATTTATTTATTTATTTATTTAGATTTATACCCCGCCTCATTTCCCTGGTCAAGGGGAACTCTAGGCGGCTAACAACAATAAAAAATACACATAGTACAATATAAAAATATCAACCCACAATCCACAATCTTAAAAAATAGTAGACTTTGGTGCTATTTTAGGTTGAAAAGTGGGGGGGGGGGGAATAGATGAGGGTGTTGGAGCCACTGTAGATAAAATTGAGATAAAATTATTCACTCTCACACCCCTTTTACCCTGTTTAATTCTCCCTCTATAGGTAGAGATGAAAAGGGAAAGACTCAACAAGAAGCTATAGCTAGAACCACCTTATTTTTTGCAATGCTACTTGAGTCTGATAGTCCTTTTTTCTGTTGGCACAGGATATGGCTGACAGGGAATGATTATGAATTATGAATGTTATCTGAGGCTAATATATGGAGGGCTGTAAAACCTAGGCTAAAATATTTAAATACCATCTAGAAAGCAGCAAAGAATTACAGGAAATGTTCAAGATCTGACCATAATAAAACCGGATGGCCATTAAGTGAAAGAGTTTTACCCAACAATTCCCTACCCTGCTACCCCCAATGAATTATTAAATGAATGTGTGGGTCATTTGGTGGAACTTGGGTTGCCTCAGGGGTGGGACAGACCATGGGGGGCTTAGTGCAGGCACAACGCCTACCTGCCTCAGGCTTCCCAAGGCCTCCTCCATTCTCTGAGAAACCTCATACTGTTTTTCCCACTCCTCTGGTTCCAATAGCTGCTTGGATCTCCTCCCTCCTACCTCCCATCTTTTTCTGAATAAAGGATAAGACTGGCAAAGCTCTTGGTTGTCCTTTCATTGATGGATGCTAATGCTGTGGGAGCTAAGACTAGTGTCTAGTGAGGAAAGGAAAACCAAGAAGATTTTTTTCTCCCTTGCTAAGGAGAGCCGTAGCTCCCCCAATGTTAGTACACTAAAACTAACACCTTCTGAGTAAAGGAAAACTAAGAGCTTCACTAGTGTTATTTTTTTGTTCAGCAAAAAGATGGCCACCTTGTGGAATTGTGCAACATAGCCCATCAACAAAGCAACGTACCCTCCTTCCCTGCCTTATCCTCCTGAACTCTGGAGATCTTTGAAAGGTAAGTAAGTGATTGGTGATGGGGGAGGACTGTATGGAGACTTTTCCTTAGAAGTCTTGCTCCACAGCGATGATCTGTAGAAAAATAACTCTATGAACATAATTATAAAAGAGGTGAGAGCCTTCAATGAAACCTCTTTCAAACTTTAGCTCTTCTTTTCTGTTTTTGCTGATGTTAAATTAGACGTTGGGATCTTAGAATCCACTACATAACACAAGACTCCAAAATAAAAAGGGTTATTATAAAATGATAGGGAAGGATGTCTCAGAAGAGACTACATGGGTAGGTATTGTTAGGATTTGGATGTATGGCCTAACTATAGTTGGGTAGAAAATATGTTTTGTTACTTTAAGAGAAGTTGCTGCATCATGCAACTAATTACAGGATACAGTAAAGTATAAGAGTAGAGTGTAATGTTAGCTTAGTTCTCTCTATAGCTCTCTATAGCTGTTTGCTATCTATTGCTCTCGTGCTCTTGTTTATTGTATTGGTGGGAGGTTTGGGTTTTGCTGCTGTGCATTGGCAACCTGAACTGGACTGACTAATTGTGTATGATTGGACTGGTAAGAAGACAACATTTATTGTGACTGCTGAAGACCTTGCATATAGACTTTGTTTCACTGTAAACTAAACTTTTACAACACCAGTGTAATTGTCTGCTGCCTATATTATTGCTAACAATCTCATACCCTTTCGCTGAGTACCCCCTTACCTTGGGGGATATTCTCTATCGCTAACAGGTATCAGTTCAAAATCTGAGTTGGGAGAAGCATGCATGCCCCTTATATATGGGGTGAACCACATCTCCCCCTACAGGTGTTACAGATGTGCAGCACTGTTAAGTGCTGCCACCAACAGGTGTTACTGGGGGTAGAGCTAGGAATGGATTTTATACATGACAGTTTTGCTCCCATGATTGCCTTCATACATCGTTTCTCCTGCTCTGTGGCAGAATGATACATACACTTAGTGAAATTTGTTTTCTCTAAATAAGAGAGGGAAAAAATGAGGAACAAATTCAAGGTATGAGGGAAAGGTCTGATTCCTTTCCCATGTCCTTACCCATAGGTAACGGTTAAAAAAGTAAGATATAACAATTATGAATCATCAGGTTTAGGAAGGATTTTCCATAATTTAAAATAGATTCAGTGGAGTCTGTAACAACCACATGCATATCATCATTTTGTCTGATGCCAAAAGGATACTATATACGTGGTGACATTATCACACAAATGCCACAGTTAAATACTCACAGCATGACATCAGATATTAGCATAAATTGGCAACATTTAAATGATATCACCACACAACTGTCATGGTTTGCTCCTTTGCCTCTGTATTTGCTCATGGATATGGAAGTAGCATATCCGTTCCTGATTGTTTTATCAGAAATGTCATTTAATCCCTTTTACAGATGCATTCCAAGAGATATAATGCAATCCAAATAATTTGGTATCAAGGGAAAATGTTCATTATTCTACTATTGATTGCTGATATGAAGGGCCTTGTTCCATTCTCTTCTGTATCTGTCTAAAAGATTAAAGAGAAAAAATTGCCCATGAAAATACGGCAGTTTTTATAGTCCTAAAAACTTTGCTTCATGCTATATTAAAATAATTTGATTCCCACCTCTAAAGAGATTGCATTTATAGGCTTGTTCATATCATGATCTGGGTCATCTCTCTTATAACCATTTTAACATTAACTATGCTGCCATTTTGAACTGCTCTTACTGAAAAGAACACCAGATTTTTTTACGTCTTGACAGTCTATTGCATTAGAAGCACCAAAGCATCTTGTGGCATGTTAAAAAGCTAACACATATCTTGAGGCATATGTTTTTATTTGGAGGTTTTTTTTGAGTATAAGAGCTGCAGTCTACAGATGGGCCCGATGTGTGTGTATATATATATACTAGTTACAGGCATTTGCTGAGAAATTGTAAATAGTACGATCAGGGAGAAATTAGAAAAAGAAATAATGGAAATTAGCTACAAAAAAATAAAAGTAACTGTACCAATATTGACTATGAGGCAAAAATCAGGATTATTTTGGAACAGTTGGGAGTACAATGTAATGTAACCTATTTGATGGAATTCAATTGGCATATCTGTAATTGACTTTCATGCTTTATCTATCACTATCATGAAAGATGCAAATAGAACGGATGCAAGAAATGTACTGCTAACAGTGACCATTTGCAAAGCTATTGGTGTTACCAACCAAGGACATTATGCCAGGAAAAGTAATTTATGATAGAAAGCACATAACAATTAAATGCTGCTTGCAAATTGGAGGATTTGGGGTTTGCCAACGCTCAGGAAATTTATTTATTTATTTATTTATTTATTTATTTATTCATGTATGTATGTATGTATGTATGTATGTATGTATGTATGTATGTATGTATGTATTATACTTTTATACCGCCCAACTCCCAAAGGACTCTGGGTGGATTACAACATAGATAGCAATAGCAACCAGATTTTATATACTGCTTATTAGAGCTTTACAACACTCCCCAAGCAGTTACAGAGTCAGCCTGTTGCCCCCAAACCACCTGGGTCCTCATTTTACCAACCTTAGAAAAAGGATGGATAGGCTGAGTCAACCTTGAGCCTGGTGAGATTCGATCTGACAACCTGCTGAACACGCCAGCATAGATAGTCTGCAGGACTGCATTTAACCACTGCACCACTGAGTAATTGCTGATTACTTTTGGTACTCTAAGCTCAGGAAGCTTCAATAGCCACAAAAAGGGGTTCATGGCCCTTGGGCTAGAGCTAACATCTTATGTTTTATTTCATAAATTGCAACAGCACTGAGACTTATATACCACTTCACAGTGCTTTACAGCCCTCTGTAAGTGGTTTACAGAGTCAGCATATTGCCCCCAACAATTTGAGTCCTCATTTTACCAACCTTGAAAGGATGGAAGGCTGAGTCAACTATGAGCTGGTGAGATTGAACTGCCAAATTGCAGGCAGCCAGCAGTCGGCAGAAGTAGCCCGCAGTACTGCACTCTAACCACTGTGCCACCGTGGCTCATCATCATCAAATCATCATCATCATCACTACCACCATCACCATCATTTTAGCTATTGTCTATCAGCTGCAAGGCAAAGGTTCTTCTTGCTATGTGACCAGTCCATTTCCACGTCAATTCTTTTATATCATCCCTTGATGATATTGTATACTTTTGTTTGTTCTCTAATCCATCTGCAGATCTTTCTATCTTGTTTTGTAATGCCGAGCATGTATTTTTCCATGGCTCTTTGCATCACTCGTAGCTTTTGTGTTTATTGTGAGGTTAGTGTCCATGTTTCAGCAGCATATGTTAGAGCAGGAAGCACACACTCATCTAAAACCTTTATCTTCAGGCCTAAAGGGAAGGTTGTTGAAAACTTGCTGAATGCCTGTCAACCACATTCAAGGTTATGTTTAATCAATTCACCAAAGAAAGATGAAATTTTATATCTGGAGAAGAATTAGACATAGTAGACCACTATATGTACCTTGGCGAACGGATCTCAATGTAAGGTGATACAACAAAGGAAATCTCATCCATAGAAGTCAAAAACTGATATCCAAAAATAGCTTGACAAATTAACTTGAGACCATTAAACCAGCTTCATACTTCGTTAGAGCTTGATATAAGTCTGACATCCCCCTTCCCCTTCGTATCTTTCTTTTCCCGGTGATTTTACTTCAAAGATGTATCCATCAAGCTCCTTTGCCATTAGTAGGCCCCTGCTTCTTTTATTTGTAATCAATCACTTCAAATGATGAAGTACTTCTCCTTGTTCAGACAGAATGTAGCATTTGAAATGGTGATTAACGACTCTGAGTATTCTGGGATTTATGACTCAGAAAGAATAGTTCTGAGAAACCAGGAGGCACTTTGAACTTTGAAAAAGAGGTCATTACCAACAATCAAACATGTGAAAAATTAACATTTCTCCAGGCAGTCTCGCACAGCCCTTATTTGTCTCTTTCATTCTGCCTCCAACGCAGACCCAATGTTACTCTGATAAAGAGAGGACCCATCACTACTGCACGTTCTGTAGCAGGAATTAGAGACTTACCTTTGACCTAAAGTTGTTTCCTCTTACTATTTTCTTCTTAGAGCAAATTAGGAACTGCGAAGAATCATTACCATTATCGTATTATTATGGGAAAGCATGGAGAATCACCAGCAATTATTTTGTTAGTACATGTCTGACCGTTTCTCCCCTTGTAGTCACTATACTGACCTGAAAGAAGTTTTTGAAAAGTTTTGAAATTAGCCTATGTTTGCATTGTTATCCTGGTATTTCCTCTCAGAATGTAAAAAACAAACCAAGTCTAAAGCTTTCTCTTTAATATTTCCATCTAGTCGAGAAACCCAGTAGTGTTTCTGTACCAAAAATGGCTTTAATCATGAACAACATAATAAAGAATATTTCGTTTCTGAGTAATCCCTCTGTCCCTTGACTGGGGAAGAGAGGCGGGGTATAAATTGAATAGATAGATAGATAGATAGATAGATAGATAGATAGATAGATAGATAGATAGATAGAGAGAGAGAGAGAGAGAGAGAGAGAGAGAGAGAGAGATGTCAGTATGTACTGTATGCTTGCCTGAGTCTGTATGCATGCTTGCCTGAGTGACAGTACCTAGCTGATCTCAAAAAGCGAAGCAAGACTTGGTCTGATTAATACTTATATAGGAGACACCAAGAATCTCAGGGTTATTATAAAACTTATAATAATATACTTATAATAATATATTATATTATCATATAATAATATATGGAACTTATAAAAATATCCTATAATACAATGACAAACTATTGCATATGAACTCATTTCTACATAGCTCCACTTGAAGGACATTTATGTTACCATTTCAGGCCAGCTTAATATGCATACACTCTATTTTCATTAGTCCCTTAGGCGCAGGAGGTAGACTAAAAAAATTATGTACTCAAAAACCGATTCTGGAAACGAAAGCATTTGATGCTTGTATTCCCAGCATAGTTCAAGGTACATAGAGGCAGAGGAATCCACCAACCAAGGTGAATGGTAGAAAAGCCCTACGTATTACAAAGAGTTTTCAAGCACAGTAACATTTCTCTGTTCATATTATTACATCTATTTTATACATGGACCATCTATGTGGTCTCAATGGGATAACTGTGACACATATAAGTATCAAATGAATAGATCGCAACAATGGGTGATGTATTTGATAGAGCCAACAGTTTCAAAAACTCAAGTCCTGTCCTAGATTTTGATTCCACTTGGTGATATTTATTCATAAATAAATAACCTTCCTTTAAGAAACGTTTGTGGAAAAAATGAACTAAGAATTTTAAAGCACATTATATATAAGATTGTATAGAAATGGTAATCAAAACAGCATCTTTGGTCCTGGGACACAAAATAACTTCACTTGTATAGAATGTTAGCACCAGACGCTTTATACAACGTCAAAAACGCTGGGGGATTGCTATAGAAAAGAGTCGCTTTTCCATCAACTCAGCATGTTACAGTGAGAAGAAAACTCACTACAAAAACTGGGAACGTAAACTGGAATAAATATTGAACAAAAGTGGTGGATTTAATGACTTGAAATGGGTACATCTTTGGTGAACTTTCTTTATGTCCAAGTTGAATATTGCAGTCTTCATGCTGGTTTTGTGTGATTAAGTCGAGCGTCATACTGTTTAAACGTGTGAGAAAAGGATCAAGCTTCATACCATATAAACATGTCACAAAGGGAAACATTGCTGATATTGTGAAAGTCTATAAATCAAAAGATTGAATCCAAAGAATTAATATTAAAACAGGAAAAGAAAATGAGACTGAGCAAATGTATGTGTCTTTCTCAAAATTAAGACTTATTATGTTCAGTAGGACTTATTGTTGGGTAGTTGTGTATGGTCAACCTTGTATTCTGATAGAGGACAAAAGAAGAAAAAGAATCAGACTAAAGATGGCTGATCATACTCTGTTATGCATTTAGTACAGGTTAAAGTTGAGCATATATGTGAATTACTGTTACAGGTATATTCCCTCTTTAGCCATTCATACAACACTTCGATTCTCTCTCTGTACATCTGCACGTACAGTATGTTTTATCTTCCACCATAGCAAAAATATTAGCTGTTTGATTTTCAACCAGATTAAAGGAAGGTGGATGGGGAAGGTTAAAACATGGGTGCTTTTGAAGGAAAATCCAGCTCAGCTGCCAAGGGTGGCGCAGTGGTTAAATGCAGCACTGCAGTCTCTGCTGACTTGTTCAGCAGGTTGTCAGATCGAATCCCAGGCTC
>JANHGC010007683.1:14934-25221 GCA_027560395.1 Boaedon fuliginosus
CTAAGGTCGGTGAAATGAGGACCCAGATTGTTGGGGGCAATAAGCTGACTCTGTAACTGCTTAGGGAGTGTTGTAAAAACTCTGATAAGCAGTATATAACATCTGCTATTGCTATCCATGTTGTAAGCCGCCCAGAGTCCTTCGGGAGTTGGGAGGCATTAAAATGTAATAAATAAATAAAAATAATAAATAAATAAAAACCAAACTGATATATTCCTAACCATGAGAAACATGTTGTCAGTTTAAACAAAAAAAAATATTTTTGTGACATGTATACTGTGTACAATACGAAGCTCCATCCTTTTTTCACATGTTCAATAATTAAGAGATGTTGACATGTTGCATTCTTGGGTGCCAGAGTACCACTAAAATATGTGTGTGGAACCTCCCTCCATGAGGGAAATGGGGGATTTAAAAATGTGATAAACAAATAATAAATAAAAAATGAAGTATTTTATCATTATCTTTTAATCGGTCTCATCCAGCATGAAAATTATTGGCTTTGTATTATTTTCATAATAAATAAGTATTAAAAAATATTAGTTTATTAACCAGCTCTCGTAAGTTTTCAGTACTCTTGCAAATTTGACCTCAGAAAAAATAAGATTTTGGGATTTGTGCATGAAACTCAGGAACTGAAATTTCTGACAATTGTACAATTTCAGTTGTTGTTGTTTTTTTTCTTTTTCTTAAAAGAAACCTGGTCTTTATCGAAATATTAAAAAATAGTGAGCAGTTGAGATCGTTTCTTCATATTTGGCAGCAATGTTACAAAGCTCAACGGTTCTGGAAAATGATTCCTAGTAGAATGAAACAAATTTTATTTATTTTATTTATGTTATTTTATTAGATTTATACCCTGCCTCTCTTCCCCAGTCAAGAGGAACTCAAGGCAGCTAATGACAAATATAAAATACAACAATATACAATGTAAAATATCTAACCAACAATCACACATCCAAAAGAGGGGGGGCTTAATTTCCAGCCCATCCGACAAAGCCAGGTCTTTGTGGCTTTACAGAAGGCCAACAAGGTGGGGATGGTCCTGATCTTGGCAGGGAGCTGGTTCCAGAGGGTTGGCACTGCCACAGAGAAGGCTTTGGCATGGGGGCCCACCAGCCAACATTGTTTGGTTGACGGGACCCGTAGCAAGCCAGCTCTGTGGGATCTGACTGGGCGCTAGGACACATAAGGTGGCAGAAGGCAGAATTTAAAGCTTGAATTCCTATGTCAAGGTGCATTATTACTATCAAGATTTGCCACACTATATATTCCAGGCATATTGAATTAGCCTTGTATATTATGCTAATTGTGATATGGATATTATATCTTTTTTATTACAAAGTATACACACACACACACACATACACACTCGCTCCTTACAGTACAGTATATTTCACAGGCATAGTATGCATTTACATAAACAAACCAACTCTCAACCCATCCCCCCCTTTGCAAAATGTCCCACAAGACTTTTCTCACTTTCCTATTCAGGCTGCTTGAGTCTTCCTTCTGGATTGAATATTCCCCATTTTGGCGCATTTTATCTAATGTACTTATCCACATGCTGGCTCTTCAAGCCATGAACCTTCCTAAGCCAATTTGCTTGCTGGTGAAAAACTAATCCTAACCCCAACCCCAACTCCTACCCCAACACTAACCCTAATCCTAACTCTAACCCTAATCCCAGAGGTAGTATTCAGATGGTTCGGACCAGTTCTGGTGTACTGGTAGCGGAAATTTTGAGTCGTTCCAAGAACTGGTAAACGCCACCTCAGGGTGGCCCCATCCACCCGCACCCGCCGCCGTTTACTCTCCTATATTCCCTTGCTTTTTAGCTCAGCTGATTCATGTGGCAGGCCCCAAAAGGCTGTTTGGTAAAGCCTTGTCATGTGATAGAAGCCGTGCATGCGTGGAACCCGTGCGCGCATACACACATTTTCGGCGAACCAGTGATGGGATTATTTGAAACCCACCACTGCTTAACCCTAATCCCTAACTCCTAACCCCTAACCCTAACCCTTCCAGGGACTTTTCTCCCTTTTGTTAGTTGCAAGGAGTAAAACTCTATGTTGGTAGTGTGGTTCTGTTTGAAGAAGCTTTGTGCTGCCCTTGTATCTCTGGCTTACTCTTAAACACAAGTATGAAACAAATATGAAAGGGAAACCAGTGTGAACGTGCGAAACATGTCCTTGTGTCATGGTATGACACATTCTAACAGTTTGGAGTCCCTGAAGTTGGGAATATATGTTTATCCTTCCTCATACATATTTTTAATTACCGTATTAGTCCCTTTATCTCTGTTGGACTGTTGCTTTCTAGGCTAACATTCCCACCCCTCCCTTTTCCTAAACTTTACTCCTAGCTAACCATTTGTTTCTATCTTTTCTTCCATTAGAACCTGACTGGCTCATACAAAGCTTCATAGCTTTATTATTATTTAGTTTCCTAAGTTCTAAGACAGTGATGGCTAACCTTTTTGGTGCCGAGTGCCCAAAGTGCACACCCCCAACCCCAAAATGCAATGCGAGTGCCCCGTGCATTTGTCTCCGCATCTGTGTGTGTCCCCTGTACATGCGCCTGCCCCCCTTCACCCATTTTGGGCTTCCAGGTTGGTGCAGGAGGCCTCCCAGGCCCAAAACAGGGTGTAGGGGCCCACAAGCATGTGCACGAACCCCCAAAATGCAACGTGAGTGCTCCCAGCACATGCGCCCCACCCCCCTAGGAATGCACGGTGGAGACCTGAAAACCAGCTGGCTGACGGGAGGTACATGCGTATGTGCAGTGGAGCTGGGCTTGGGCAATGGCTGGCGTGCCACAGAGAGGGCTCTGCATGCCACCTGTGGCACACATGCCATAAGATCGCCATCACGGTTCTAAGATTTATTTTTTGCCCTTGTATTTCTTGGATGAGAAAACAAAAATCCTTTCTAGTTTGAGATCTTAAATTTTGATTTCCTTACTGACTCCAAACTGCTTAGTAGCTGACGAGGAACTAAGAAATGGGCGTGAAGGAAGGAGGAAGGGCTGCTGCTTGCTAAAGATATGCAGAGACAAGAAATAAACGTCTAAGACAGTCCCTCCCTAATTCATGCAAAGATAAAATGAAAGAGGGGGAAACACATTCAGACTTGCAAGGTTCTGTTGCTACAGCTGTTACATATATATATTTTCAACTATAGTTGGATTGCACAATATGGTTATCTTGCTAATGGAGAAGTCTTTTTTGTCCCCCCTCCCCCCAGAGCGTAGATATCTGAAAAACATCCTATGGTCTCTTGACATCTTCTAATGAACAAATGTATTTGATGTATACTCTTTTGTAATATAAAGGTATATGCTTCTAATTCACTTCTAAATGGTTTAATCTTTTTTTTTATTGGATTCTGTTGAATGGTTTGCACCCTTGATTCAGAGAAGTTCATTGAGGGTGGATCTCCCATATATAATCCAAATGGATTCTGAATTTATTTTCCCTTACTTTTCAGTACTTGACTTTTGTTATAGTTGCTGTATCTACTTGAGTACAAAAGTGGTTTTATGGTATTTTATAGACCTTCTTCCCAAGGAATGCAATAGAACTGCGTCCTGTCTTTGAGTCGCGTGAGGATTTGCACTAAGTATGTATCTAAAAATTAACTTCAAATATTACTAAGACCTGGCTCTGCCGGCAGGCTTTGGATTGACGCCCCCCCTGGAAGAATGATGGTTGTATGGTTGTGTGATTTTATTATCTTGTATTTTTATTATATTAATTGGTTTTAGTGATGCTTTTACTATTGTATTTTAACATGTTGTAAGCTGCCACGAGTTCCCCTTGACCGGGGAAGAGTGGCGGGGTATAAATCAAACAGACTTAAACTTACAAAAGCATTCTTTTAGTAACACACCGTGTTACTAAATTATACTCTTTCACAAAATGGATACTATCATATATGCATGGTTTTTCCCTAAGTATTTCAATACTTGAACCTGTAACTACACTGAGTCTATGACTGGCTGGTAACAGAAGAACTTCCGAAGATTAAAAAGAATATTGCCTATGGTTGGCAACATAATAAAGAATTAGTTTTTTTTTCTTTTTCCCCCAATTGAATTTTAGAACTATGAATGTTTTTCCATAGGAGCTTTATTCATACCACCCCCACCCCTCCAATGATCAGTGGCTTGTTTGTTTGCGTGAATCACACTGATCTCAATTCTTTAATCATTGCTTGGATCTCAGCCTATTTTACTTAACCACCACCTATCTACAACAAAAGATTGTTTTTAGCTGTCCTTCCTTACTTCTATTATGATATAGTAGCTCTCCGCCAACCAGTTTCATGCGATGTTAAAATTCTGCATTAACTGTGGAATCCATCAATTGATTTTATTGCAAGGGGATACAATATTGCTGTTGTATACGGGGAATTCACCCCACAAGAGCTCAATTTTAGCAACGTATTGTTACAGCTATCTACTCTGTTTGATAGAGATAAATTACAGGTAAATTTGCTGAAATCTGAGCACTCTTGATGAACCTACTCTCCTATCATAATTCAAATGATATTGGCTGCTGCAGATGTAAGCACAAACGTCTCTTAAGAGAGAAGTATTTGTATCACAGAAGGTTTCATACAGATTAGGACTCTGTATTAGGGACACTGATAATGCCTGAACAGGGTTTTTCGTTTATATGAATCGTTTGAAGAACATTAGAAAGAGGTGTAGTGTTATGTTGTTTATAAAAACGATGAAAACCTGTATTTATTACGTAGTAGTAGCAATAGCCAAGGTTGTTTGGCATTGAGTATGTTCTCAGCTTTAGAAGCTATTGTTTCTTAGAAGCTCCCACGCTGCCACATTTTAGTGCCTGGGAAACTGGAGGGGGGACTTTAGAGAGAGGTGAAAGTTTAGACATAACAACATTCTTCTTCTGAGTCAAGGCTGTTCCCTCCTGCACCTGAGATAGGAGCGGTTGAAGGAATGTCTCCAGTTGGGATGACCGGTGATTGGAGGACTGATGGGTGCAGGGGATGGGTTTTGGATTTCAGCTACGAAGGGAAAACCCAGAACTTTAAGATTCGGGTTTTCCCAGATGTGCCACCATGACTTCTCTAAATAAATTCTTACTTGGATGAACTTTGTCTCTGAGGGTTGAATGGAGATGGGGAGCTTTCTTTGGAACACTGACACATGTTTTCAAATGGATGGCTCATAAATAATATGTAACAGCAAATAACATTTCTATTCAATAAATCCTTTAATGGTATTTGACCCTGATCCTATTAAGCAACCTTACCTAGGTTGTCCCAATTTCAGTAAGTGCTTTCTTACTGTTGAAAATATTCTAATTTTCAGAGCAAAACAACAGCAATACATAACTGCTGGTATAATTTCTTTCAAATATTTAGCAGCGAAGTCCCATTTTAAATCTTACGTTCCCACCTACAATGCTTTTTCCTTGCTTGTTTATTTTTGCAAGTTTTTAAAAAAATACTCAAAGGATTTTTTTCTATCATGGCATGGTGAAGTGTGGCATAGGAAAAAAAAAATATCCCAAACTCCAGAATAAAATCAAGAAATAATAATGGAAATAAGCTCTGATTTGGAGACGTTTATATTCTTATTTCACTTCCTAGTTCTGGAATGAATATATAATACACCAGAAAGTGTATTTAGTTGTATTAGAATCTGAATATGAGTCAAGATTTCACTTGCTTGCTTGCTTGTTTACCTACTTACCTACCTACCTACCTACGTACTTATTTACTTACTTACTTACTTTCTTACTTAATGTTCTGACCCAGCCATAACAGAACCAAGAAACAGACTTCTTGTCCTGAAAAAACCCTCTTTATTTAGTTACTGTGAATTCATGGCATTCACACATAGAAAAGTCCCGGCAATAATCCTTCCAAGGGTTAATTGCAAGAACAGACCTTATCAGTCCTTGGAAATTCCAGTTGCAAAGCTGTAAATTAATTCCTGGCAAGGAGTCTCTTGGAGGCATGAACAACGACAAGCAAATCTTCCTAAAGAAATACAAACTATTGTCTCCTGCAACCACCACTCCCGTTTTGCTTCTATTTATTCCCCAGGGAGCGGTCATTCAGTGTCCACATGTGCCTTTCTTTCCAAGTCGGCCCCTGTTCCTCAGTCGTTCTCCTCTCCTGACAGCTCTGTGCATATGCACATCTGGAACAGTCTCCAGCTGTTCTTCTTTCCAGCTTATCTCTGACTCTGAAGGCAGCTGGGAAATGTCAGATGGCCCTGGCCCTATCTCTGCTTCCGATGGAGAGCATCCATCAGAACCTTCCCCAGACTCCAGGACTGGCCCAAGTTCCTCCCCAACCTCCTCATCATCCAAGTCTACCACCAGCTCTGCTGGCAGCTGGTGGGCCACAACAACTTACTTACTTACTTACTATTTATTTACTTATTTATTTATTCTATTTATTTATTTATTTATGATAGTTTATTACCATGCTTTTCTAATTGAAAGGAGACCGGAGACCCTGTCACTTACGACAAGAGCATTTAGATGGGTTAGGAAAATAGATCAGAAAATAAGCAAGGACAGGTAACAGCAGCCTACACTTTGCTCAGTGGTAAGATTTAAGCAGCACCCTGGTTTTGCTCTGAAGATAAGTCAGGTAAGACACTTATTCTACATTATTATACCAGTGGTAGAAAGTCTTGGTAGAAAGCCAAGACCAATAATCTGTAGAGTAGTAGATTGAGGGCTGCATTTATACTGATTTATTTTACTGATATTATTACCATGTTGATGTATTCACCATATAATAGAAGTTATTTGACATCAAATCTATATATATATAAAACAGAAGTCTGGTGGTGGTGGTGGTGGTGGTTTGTGTGTGTGTGCTCTATACAAACCCACACCCCTGCACCAATCTCGCCCAAATTTCACATATACCTTCCTTAGGGTTGCGAAATCAGCACTGGGGCGGGTCATAGGCTTCTTTTCCCCCTATTTTCCCCTCAAAAAGCATGGCAAAGGGGATCCGCCCCCACCATAAGCAAAAACAGCACAAACAACTTCTAATGAGCATGTGCAGGACAGCCCCTTTTTAAAAATGTCACTTTTTTCAAACGGAGCTTAGCTGAGGCAAGTGGGGAAGTGGGAGGACGAGCACTCTGCAAGCCTCCAATTCAGTCTGCTTGCACCCCAGAAAGCCTGGAGAATACCTCTGAGGCAGGTTTTAAAACTCCACTTTTTTTCAAACGGACCTTAGCTGAGGCAAGTGGGGGAGGGGAGAGGAGAAGCACTCTGCAAGGCTTGCACCATTCTGGCACAAATATACCTTCTTTCAAAAAATAACAATTAAAAAAAAAACCGAGCAAGGCTGGATCATCAGCTAGTACAGTATAAAAAGAAAATAAAAGAAAAAATGGAGGGAAAGGTAAGACATTTTTTTAGAGCCATTCAGAATAAAGCAATGGAGGTAGCCAAGCTGCATCAGTCCCATTTTACTTCTTCAGAGAGTATAATTTTCCATTCAACTTTGTTTTCCATTCAGGAGTTTTTGTTGGAGGACGATTGTATATCAAGCTGACGTGAATAATTTTCGATTAGTAGATCAAATGTTCAAAGTTCAAATAATTTCCGTTAATTGCGGGTTTGTACATTATGAACACTAATAAGAATGTGCAATTCTTCTGTTCTTAGCTTATGAGATAAGGTTACATGAGAGATGATGTTTTTTTTCTCCCTTTTCAAATGTACATTATCTACAAGTCATGTAAATAGATATAATTGAACCTCTGAGGAGTAGAACATATCAAGTGGAATAGTGTGCACCCACACAGAATCAACAGCTTGACTGTCCCCTGCTGATTTTCTTGCCAGCTTATCTAAAGAAGTTATGTGGGACATCTGGTGCTCTGTGGGTGGCATGGCAGCACTCCAATACAGTCACAAAAATTCTGATTTTTGTTTGTATAACTATGCAGTTAAGTTTCAAAAAGCAAAAGCCATTATATATATATATATATTCAAAGTCTTCTTTCATTCATTTCTGCTTGTCCAAAAATGATTCTCAAGGAAATCTAAGCAAACATCGTAACTGGGCTCCCCAAATGATGCGCACACGACCACTTTATACCCAAGACCTTCCTTATTATTGAAAGTTTTTTTATCAAAATATTTTTTTTTACCATTTTTTACTATTTTTTTAAAAAAAATAGCTTTCACGCTAATATAACTGTAATAGTTTGCATTCTCAGTGTTTGCCTGAATACAGACTGTGATTTTTTCCCATTATTTTTAGAAACAATTCATATCGGTTGTGCCAATAGAAACGGAATCATCTCCGCTATCTGACTATCAATATGGAAATAGATTCATAACTGATTCCTTTTGTTATTCAGTTGAAATTTATTCTCGAGCGAGCGTGTAAAGACCATACTATGGAGCAGAGCGAAACAGAACGCACTCTTTTAGAGTTATAAATAAATAAATAATAATTAAATATTATCCTAATTAAACCGACAAGTAGAAAATTGCCGTTTAGAAAAAAAACAGAAACATGAAATTATTGAACAAATAGGAAGTCAGCACATCTGGAAGGAAGCTAAATTAGAACATTTCCCACATGGCTGAGTTTATATTAATTTATTCGAAGGTCTGTATTGCCAGCTGTATTTGTTTAAATACACTTAAGGTTTACCACAGAGGCAGGCAATCTTCAGCTCTAGGACTATGTGTAATTCTTATCCTACTGATAGCTGGCCTCCATCAGGTGATTAGAATTTTATTCCCCAGTAGCCTAATTTGGTGAAGAGAGAAAGAGGATTATTAGCAAGAAAATGATTAAGTTTCAACTTAATCCACCACTGTCAGGAAATACAGCCTTCAAACCAACCCTGCAGGAATCTGTTGTTTATTCCTGATTTAGAGTCTAAGGTGAGGTTTAGTATATACTTTAGGGGAGAAAAAAAACTCCAAAAGTCCTATGTCTTTTTCAGTCGCTGTTACTTTTTTGTTGTTGTTGAGATTTTTGTCATGAAAAGTGGACAAGTTTTCAAATACTGCCATGCTTAACTCTTCTCTATTGTCTTTTTTAGGTAAATAGCACTGCTCTATGTGAACCATTTGGATGGGATACCTCCATGCAAAAGTGTTCACCGGGGGGGGGGGTTATCAGAAAAGTCAAGGTGGCCCATGCGATTGCACAATGTCTTTGGGCAATGGGTTCTGTTGTGTGATTGTGTTTTTATTTGTGCAATGCACATTAAAAATGGGCAGTGCTTTCTTTGCAGAACCATCCTTTTCATGTCGACTTTTTAAATTATTGCCTTACAGAACCCTCTGCTCCGAACCTGTGAATTAAATTGGTTCACATGAAGAGTTGTTAACAGAGTAACAAGATATTGGTGCATTTTAAGGACATATCCATTAATCAACTTTAAATGATGGGAGAGACTACATAGCTTTTTTTTGGGAGGGGGGAGAAGACACAACAGTAATGTCTTTTCGTAGTTATGTACAGCAGGTGTGGGTTTCAAATTTTTTAACAACTGGGCGTGGCTTAGTGGTGGGTGTGGCTTAGTGGTCATGTGACTGGATGGGTGTGATGGTCATGTGACCAGGCAGACATGACTATGTGGTCATGTGACTAGATGGGTGTGGTTAGGTAGTCATGTGACTGGGATGGGCCCAGTCATATGACCACATAGCCACTCCCACCACCAAGCTTAGTTCCTATCTGTTCTCACTTATGACTATACCATGTTGCTTGTATCTTTACAATTTATATTGTTTTTATTTCCTAGTACTTGATTATTATTTTGATTATTAGTATTTGAGTATTAGATTTTATTGCTTATTAGTATTGCTTATTAGTAACCTATGACTATCACTAAGTGTTGTATCTTATGATTCTCGATGAATGTATTTTATTTTATTTTTCTTATGTGCATTGAGAGCATACACACCAAAGACAACTTTCATGTGCTCAGATCCCAGTTCTCATATATGGCATCAGGTCTCCACATATTCAGAAGAGAAAATTTTCCTAACTTTACCTAGAAATACTCTGCACATAAAGCACGTGTACACTTCCAGGCTACAACCTTTACTATTGCACTTCTCTTCACCTAGAATGGGCAAGCAACCTTGTAACCTCCAAACATCAACCTTTCCCAGCAGGATCACTTGCAAAGGAACATGAGACTTTTAGCTAAAACATCTGGAAGGCACCCCCACACCTCCCAATGCTTCTGAACAGGAGCCTTGGGAAACTGGGCCACATCTACCATATTTCCAAATATAGCATGGAT
>JANHGC010007684.1:12450-22656 GCA_027560395.1 Boaedon fuliginosus
CGTTACACTAGCAAAAAATGAAAATACTCACCATTTACTGCAGCTCCGGTGAGCCAGAACAGCTGACGGGCGGCATTCGCGCTGCTGCGCTGATCAGCTGTACTTCAAAAAAGGGCCACAGAAGGCACAGAAAAAAGAGCAGGGGCGGGCGGGCCAAACTCGTCACCGGAAGAACCGGTTCGCTAGAACTGGCTCTTGTGGAAGATCCGGTTCGCTAGAACTGGGGCGAACCGGTAGAAACCCACCACTGAGTTGACCCGAAGCCCCCTGAGATCCCTTCTAATGCGTTGCTCCTCTGCCTTCTCTCTCCAGGGGTGGCTGAGCCAGTGGAAGTGCGTGACAACGGGGACGGCACACACGCTGTGAAGTACACACCAGCTACCGATGGACCGTACGCCATCTCTGTCAAGTACGCTGGGCAAGAGGTGCCCCGCAGGTGAGAAGAGTTCTCCTACGATCACTGGAGGACTTCGGATCCTTTCTTGACGCCCTCGCGATTCACTTAACAACGGTGGCAAGGAAGGTTGTAAAATGGAGCAAAACTCACTGAACAAATGTCTCACTTAGCAACATAAGCCCAGGGCTACCTCTACCACATTCCTCTGGCTTTATTTATGAAACTGCCTGTTGGGTTGTGTCCGTTGGAGGCCTGGGTTTGCTGCCGTAGAGTTGCCTTCTGAGTGACCCAGACTACAATCTCCAGCCTTCCCAGCCACCGTGACCCAGGGAATCAGGGATGGGAGTTGTAATCTGATTGAACTGGCGTCTGATTCTGCAGAAGGTGGCGCTCGGGTCCTTTTGGGGGTTGTGGGGAACCCTGGGTAGAGCCCCAAATCACAACAGCACCTTGATTGACAAACAAGTGGAAGAATGTCTTACTGGGGAGTACCTAAATACAGAAAAACAAAATGAATGAATGAAATGAATGAATGAATGAATGAATGAATGAATGAATGAATATCTCCCCTCCAACTGAAAGGGTTCATGGCTGCAAGGGGGAGAGAGGAAGCCCAGCCAGATCCTCTCTGATCTCTCGGCTTCTGCCTCTTTCAGCCCCTTTAAGATCCGAGTCCTTCCTGCTCACGATGCCAGCAAAGTGCGTGCCAGCGGTCCTGGACTCAACGCCTCGGGCATTCCTGCCAGCCTGCCGGTGGAGTTCACCATCGACGCCCGCGACGCCGGCGAAGGTCTGCTCACCGTACAGATCCTGGTAAGTGGTGGGGCCAGGAGGGAGCTCTCGGAGGACGTCTGTTAGTCCTAGCTGTGGTGACCGAGAAATGCCCTTGGGGAGGGGGTGGGTGGGAGAGGGGCTTGGGATTGTCCACCCAAATGCTGGTTGGGGAAATTCTGAAGTCCACCCATCTCAAAGTTGCTGAGGTTGAAAAAAAATGAACCTTTTTGTAAGTCTGAAAATACAAATCTCCCACTGTCTGTTTTTAATGCCTGATTAATTAGAATGGATCATTTCTAAGTTTCTCTCTCTGTCCGTTGTACAGCTGTGGGCTCACCTTCCTTTTATCTAATCATTTCTAGGCTATGTCTCTTCCTCCTCCTCTCCTCTCCCCACCCCTGCCCTGTTTTCCCAGATCATTCTCCCATTCCATTACAGGTTGACCCTTGACCAGACCCTCTGCCTCTCTTTCTCCCCCCAGGACCCTGAGGGCAAACCCAAGAAGGCCAACATTCGGGACAACCGAGACGGGACCTACACCGTCTCCTACGTCCCAGACATGACGGGCCGCTACACCATCACCATCAAATACGGCGGCGATGAAATCCCCTACTCGCCTTTCCGCATCCACGCCTTGCCCGCTGGAGATGCCAGCAAGTGTCTGGTGACAGGTAGGTCACCTTCTTCCTACCTGGAGGGCCCACTTCCTCTGGGCAAGAATGATTTCTGACAAGGATGCTCACGTCTCTTTCTGTCTCTCTCTCTCTCTGTCTACAGTGTCCATCGGAGGCCACGGATTGGGTAAGCTTTGATGTGGACAGCAAGAACATTGTGATGGCCCAGTTGTCCCACCCTGTTTCCTACCATTTTGGAGTTCACTTTTCCTTGGGAACAACGAAGTCCAGGAGGTTCTCATTGCAAAAGATGGGTTCCAGCGTCCTCCTGGAGTTTTTTGGGGGGTCCATCACTGGAGGCTTCCAAGCAGAGGTTGGACAGCTACTTGGTTGGAGCAGAAGATGTTTAAAGTCCCTTTCCAAGTCTACGATTCCATGATATATTACCACTCTAGAGTGGATCCTTTTTCTGGAATCTTATTATTCTAGATGCCCATTGAGTTTTCTTTTCCATCCTTTTATCGTTCAGGCCCACAGTCTTTATTTGAGACTATACTCTCATTATTCCTAGTTTTAATCTTAACCCCACTTACGGAGACATTGGCCAAGTTGGGTCAAGGCCATTTTCAGGGACTCCTGACTTGATAGCTGCCCCCAGCGTTTCTTTCATCCTTCCTCTGAACCTAACCCTACCTCAATGGTCCCATGATGGAGGAGAAGGAACGGCAGAAGCTGGGGGTGGCGTGAAAAGAGGCATCAGCTCAGAAGCTCTACGTAGTCACAAGCCAACCAAGTCCAACTGCCTTTCAGTGCCATCAACCCTGATTTAACTCTGTTTAAATCGCAGTTAGTTGAGAAGGTTCCTGTGCACGTAGGCTTTTAGTAAGAAGGAGTGGTGCGGTGGCCTGGAGATGGAGCTCTCACAGTTCGATCCTAGATAGAGGCAGATATTTCTTTCTATGGGCACAATGAGAATATATCTGCCGAACAAAACTCCCCATTGGGGACAGGAAGGGCATCTGGCCAATAAATGTTCTGCTAGCTCCATTCAGTTGCCCAGACTCCACCCCAATGCAAGGGATTATGGGGTCGTTAAAAGAAGATGGTAGGCTTTTAGTAAGGAGTCTTCTTAAGTGGGACCTTCGCCTGTAGACTTGGTCTTCAGGTGTGGCCCCTGGGCTCGGCTGCAACCATTGTCTTCATTTCTCTGCAGGAGCGTGCCTTGGTCCCACCATCCAGATTGGAGAGGAGACGGTGATCACGGTGGACGCCAAGGCAGCCGGGAAGGGCAAAGTGACCTGCAAGGTCTCCACGCCCGACGGGGCCGAGCTGGATGTTGACGTGGTGGAGAACCACGATGGGACCTTTGACATCTATTACACAGCTCCCGAGCCCGGCAAATACGTCATCACCATCCGTTTTGGAGGAGAGCAGATCCCCAACAGCCCCTTTCACGTGGTGGTGAGTACAGGATGTGGCCGGACAAAACCACTATCTGTGGGGTAGGATGGACGCAGAGCAGCCCCCCCCTTGGCCATCAAGCAACGAAAGTATCAACCGAAAGGTGTAGCTCAGGGTTGAATTGTGGGGGTCCTTGGTCCTGGGTCTTGCAGACGTTTCATGACCCAACAAGTTGACGTCATCCGTGCTGGAAGGGAGAGGGTGTTGTGGAGTGGGGAAGGAGGAGGGGAAGGAGGACTGTGGGGTTCTTGGTGCTCTAAGCTTACTAGTGTTCCTGCACACCTGCTCATGACCCAACTAGGTAACACTATCAGTGCTAGAAGGCAGTGGGGATTGCAGAGTGGAGGAGGAGGAGAACGACAACGACAATTGTGGGGTCCTTGGTGCCCTCTGAGCTTGGTGGTTTTCATGCAGACCTTTCATGACCCAACTAGGGAATATCATCAGTGCTAGAATGGAGTGGGTTTCGTGGAGTGGAGTAGTAGTAGTAGGTTTTGTGAAGAGGAGGAGGAGGAGGAGCAGGTGGAGGACTGTAGGGTCCTGGGTGCTCTCTGAGCTTGCTGGTTTTCTTGCAGATGTTTCATGACCCAACTAGGTAACATCATCAGTGCTAGAAGGGAGAGGGGTTTGCAGAGAGGAGGAGGAGAACAACTGTAGGGTCCTTGGTGGTCTCTCAGGTGAGGGCTTTCTTGCAGACATTTCAGGACCCAACTAGGAGAGAGCGAATGGGTTTTGTGTAGCAGAGGAGGAGGAGGAGGAGGACAATTGTGGGATCCTTGGTGTTTTTCTGAGCTTAGATGTTTCTCCACAAACCTTTCATGACTCAACTTGGTAACATCCTCAGTGCTAGGACAAAAGAGCTAGGAGACGTCTGAGCACTGAGGATGTTACCTAGTTGGATCATGAAAGGTCTTCAGGAAAACAACCAAGCTCAGAGAGCACCAAGGACTTCCTCTGGTTGCATTTGGGGGCCACCCTACACCAGTCCAGCTCCATCCTAGTAGCCGTCTGGTGCAGCGAGGTTGTGGGGTGGAGAGGGCTCTCGGCACGCCCACAGGCAGGACCACCCGCTGATGTCTCCCTTGCTTCCCGCCAGGCCTGTGACTCCATTCCTCAGGTGGAGGAGCCCTGCGAATCCAACCAGCTTCACCAGCCCTTCCCGGTGCACCACCCCGGTGGCTTCCCTCCACACTGGGTACCAGGACTGTGTCCTTGCTTGCCTTCGTCACCTCTCCGTCTCTCTCCCTCTCTCTCTCTTTCTCTTGGAAAGGAGGGTTCCTGCTGCCCCTCATGCCCTGTGCCAAGAGGGGACTCAGGACGCGGGGGAAGAAGTCAAGAAAGTGACCGCGACGTGCAGTTGGCAACCTGGAGAGCTTGATGGGCAACCTGGAGAGCTTCCGTTGCACTCCTCCAGCGGCCATCTTGACTTTTTCGGACCCGTCCTGCAGATATCCCCTGGCCGAGGCCAAATCCCATTCTTGGAGTTTCTCAGACATTTTGTCCGTGCCTTCCCCTTCCATCCTTCCCAAGAGCCTGGTAGCACAAAATCATCCAATATTTGAAGGGATGCCACAAAGAAGAGAGGGAGGAGGGTCCATCCAGGGGTGGGATTCAGCCGGTTCGGACCAGTTCAAGGTGAACCAGATGTTAATTTCACGTCTGGTTCACTGAACTGGTAGTTGTAAGGACTGTCTGGCCCCGCCCACCCCACCCCGCCTCCCACCAAACCCCGTTTCCCTTTTCCTTTTGCAAATCATCTAGGATTGACGGCTCCCCCCGCGAGGGTGCCAGGGTGCAGCCTGTGGATAATTTCCCTCACCCTCATATTTATCCTCATCACTGCCTTCCTTCCTTCCCTTCCTTCCTTCCTTCCTTCCTTCCCTTCCAACATTGTGTGTTAGTTTCTTTCTTAGGTTTTTTTTGGCTGTGTACAGACATCCGGTTCAATAAATTATTGGCATGAACGGAAGGACTGTCATGAAGCTCCTTATTAAGGGGGAGAGAATCGAATGAGATAAAACAATAATAGCAAAAGAAAAAAAAGCCCCAGGAAATGAAAAAAAACCAAACTGTTGAGGGGTTTGTGGCCAAATATAGGTAGTCCTCGATTTACAACAGCTCGTTGTGTGACCGTGCAGTTACGACACTGAAAAAAGTGACTTCTCATACTTGTGACCGTTGCAGCAGCCCCATCACGTGATTTACGTTTGGATGCTTGACAAGTGACTCACTTATGACGGTTGCAGTGTCCTGAGGTCATGTGATCGCCGTTTGGGCAAGGTTAATTGGGGGAAACCAGATTCACTTCACAATGGTGTGGACAATTTAGCCAACTTAACAAACGTAGCAAGAAAAGCCGCAAAACCCATTTAACTGATGTCTCGCTTAGCGATATAAATTTTGGGCTCAACTGTGCTTGTAAGTTGAGGACTATTTGTACAGATATCAGTGAGGGTGGAATTGGTTCAGTTGTGTACCATCCTAGTTTTGCTATTTAAATCTGAATGTACAGGTGGTGGGTTGTTTTTTTTTAAAAAAAAGAAGAAAATTGGCTCCTTAATGTTGGGATCAAGGGTTTTGCCACCCCGAGCATTTGAGGTTGACTCTTTTGGGGTAGAAATGGGGAAGCAGAGTGATGTATCTACCTTAGGCTCCAGCCTCGTGTTCCTTGTGTTAATACTGGCTCCTCGAAATGCCATAAATTCTCCTCTACAGAATTCAAGTTCACTAAAGAATGCTTAATGGCATGTAGATTGGATGGCATAGCTCTACTTTGTTCCATGTGTATGAATGGGGACACGCAGACTTCTCTTAGCCATGTCAGCTGTCAAGCTTGCTATTGAACTACACCCAATTAAAAAAAAAAATCGCCTTTAGCATTAGCTGAGAACTTGTCCGCTGGATTGTAGCTAGGTGCACAGTTAATATATCCATTATGGCCCCAACCAGGTGGCATAATACCCCTGGTTAGTTGTTACACTGGAATCTTTTACCCCTGTTGTTTCCATCTGCTTCGGTAGCTAAGATAATATCCTCACATGTTAACTAACATGCCTGTTTGCTAACAATTCCAGATTCTGCAAATACCTCCGTGTTTTTTTTTGCGAAGACAGCCAACATAGTTATAAAAGCTTAGTAGGCTGGATGAACTCGGATTGGGTTACATCAGTCGTGTTAAATGCGACGTCCAAACGCAGCAAACGCAACATTGCAAAACAAAAGCTACCCAGGGAGATGGACTCCCCGTTGAAATCATTGTTTCCTTTTCCCCCCACGATGCTCAAATATTTTGGTCTGCAAAACTTGTCATAAAAAAATTCTTTTTTGAGCTTTAATACATGCGTGTTCATCAGTCATCATACGCCAGTCATCTAAAGATGGTACAGAGCTTTTCCTTTTTTTAATTTAAAATAAATATGGAATTGGCCTTCAGCTAGGGGTTACATATTAAACCAGAAATCCTGTACTTGTTGCACAGAGGGGACAGTTTTTAATTAAAACACAGCTTTGTTCTGCTAGGACTGCGGGCCTAATAAAACTGTTTTGTGTCAAACTATCAAAAGCACACAAGGATCCCCTTTCTTTTGCCTTAAGATGTAGCAGTATTATCCTATCGTAAAATTAAAACTCTGCGTGACTTAATAGCGGATAACATCCCTCTCCCCCGGCCCCTAGAAGCAAGGAAATAATTCAGTAGTCTAAACTACAGGACAGCCTGTCCTTGGATACTGGTTCGAGCCATTCTTTAGAATCTCAGATAATGAAAATGGGAGGCCGTAACTGGAATATAACACGTCTCTTTTAATTTACAATAAACACCTGACTCTGGTCAAGGTGACTGGCCCAACTCCAACCCCCAGCATCCCCCCTCCCGCAAAGACAAAAAACGGAATCGCCCAGAGAAATTCTCAAAACGAGGCCCCTAAATTGTAGCTCAGGCCTCCATACAAAACTGATGAGAGCAACTTTTGGTTCGAGGAGAAGCCTGCTGAAGGATGCACGAAGAGAGGGGGCTCTCCGTTCCCTGCTGGCGTGTTAAGCCTCGGCATACAGGAGAGTTAAAAGATGATTTAAAACCTCTGCACCAAGGTAAAAGCATGGACGCTGCCCTCGTGCATCCCTTTAAATACAGGAAAGGATTGTGAAATCCCCCTCCCTTGGCACAGCTGCTCAGATTTCTGGGAAATTTACATCTCTAGATAGATCTCTATGGCCTCCATCATGGGGAGTGGCTCTGCGCTCTCAATTATAGCAATTGTCTCCCCAAACTTGGTGCACATAATGGTTTGGGTGGGCTGGCCGGAAGCCGCAAGGGATTCGGAAGACTGCAGGGCATCCTGGCCGTCGGCCAGCGCTGGGTGCGTCTTGCGGTGGCTCCGCAAGTTGGAGACGGTCTTGAAAGTCTTGGAGCAGAGGGGACAAGGGTGAGGGCGCTCCCCGGTGTGGATCCGCCTGTGCTCGGCCAGGTGCATGGACTGCACGAAGGCCTTGCCACACTCTGGACAGCGATAGGGCCGCTCCCCGGTGTGCAGGCGTCGGTGTTCCCGCAGGTGGGTGGCCTGCCGGAAAGCTTTGCCACAATCCGGGCAGAGGAACGGGCGCTCGCCCGTGTGCGTGCGCTGGTGCAGCTGCAGCCCCGAGGCTGCCACGAATGCCTTGCTGCAGATGGGGCACTTGTGAGGGCGCAGGCCGGCGTGGCGCTGCTGATGTCGGCTCAGCCCACTAGGGGTGGTGAAGGCTTTCCCGCAGAGCGGGCAGTTGTAGGGACGCTGCCCCGAGTGAACCAGCTGGTGCAAAGTCAGCTTGGCCAACGAGCCCATGTACTTGCCGCAAGACGTGCAGAGGTACGACTGCTGGGGTCCCCCCTGCTCGCTTTGCCTGGCGCAGCGGTGCTCCTGCAGCTTCGAGGCCACGAAAAGAGCGCCACAGTCCGGGCAGCGGTGAGGCTCGTGCCCAGAGTGGCTAAGCCGGTGCAGTTCAAGGAGACGATGGCGCGAAAAGGATTTGTCGCAGTCCGGACAAGGGAAAGGCAAGCACCCTGTGTGTACCGTTCGATGCAAGGCTAGCTGACGGGCCCGGAGAAACGCAGCCCCGCAGTCGTCGCACGAGTGGCACCCGTCTCCGTTCGGAGCCACGTGCAAAAGGCGATGCTGGCGAAGATTAGAGGACTGGGTGAAGCGCTTGTCGCAGACCTGGCACTGGTAGGGCCGTTCTCCGGTGTGGGTCACATGGTGCCGGGCCAAGTTAGCCTGGGAAACGAACGTCTTGCCGCATTCGGAGCACTGGAAGGGCCTCTCCCCCGTGTGCGTCCGCAGGTGATTGCGCACATGCACCAGCTTCTTGAACTTTTTGCCACAGGTGGGACATTTGTGCTTGCGCTCCAGCACGTGCACGACTCGCTTATGCCGTACCATCCGGATGTGGGTGGAGAACGCCTTCCCACACTGAGGACACAGGAACCCACCACCACTGGAGACCTGGGCCGAGTTCCCTGGGGAAAGGGAGGAAGGGGCCGAGCCATTCACAAGTGCTTCCTCCTCAGTGGGCATTTGCTCAGTAGACTGCCCGGAGGGAGGGTCTCCTCCAGCCCCCCGTGGGGCGGCAGGGATCCCGCTCTTGCCAGCGTGCGTGCGCCGATGGTAAAGGAACTTGGTCATGTTGCTGAAAGTCTTGCCGCAGTGACAACGGTGCAAGGGGTTGGCCGTGTGGTTTTTGCGGTGCATGATTAAGGTCATCTCGGTGGAGAAGCCGAGCCCACAGTCCACACAGAGGTAGAGCGCCTCGCCTTTATGGATGCGCATGTGTTGTTCAAGGGAAGCTGCCTTTTTGAAGATCTTGTTGCAATTTGGACACTCGTATGTGCCGTCCACGTGCACCCGCTGGTGAGCCAACAGCCGCTTGGCTGTCGTGAAGCCACGCTGGCATTCCCCACACAGGAATTCCTCGCTGCTCCCCACGTGTTCCTGTTGGTGCTTTTGCAGCGCCTCCATTGTACCGAAGGCCTGCTTGCACTCAGTACAACAGAAAACCTGAGTAGGAGGAGGCACTGCTGTGGTTTCCTCAGAGCCGGGCACTGGGGACATGTAGGGGCTGGACGCCTCTTGTGTCGCCCCCTCAGCTGGCTCCCCGCTCTCTTTCTCAATCTCAGTAAAATGTTCACCCTGATGCTCCAGCAGCTCCTCTGGCGTTAAGAAAAGACAGGCACACTCTGAGCATTCGTAAGGATGCATGGGGGGAACAGACGGCGGCAACGGCGGATGTAGCTCCTGCAAGGCTGGGAGGCAAGAGATCTGGGGAGGCTGAGGACTGGCTCTTTGGGGAAGAGGGGAGGGAGGCGGCTGAGAAGGAGGTAAATTTGATGGAGACGAGGTTGCTGGAGCCTCCCGTTTCTGGTGTGTCCGGCGGTGAGCTAGCCAGAGGCTTGTAGAAGGAAAAAGTTCATTACATTCATTGCACTGGTAGCGGATCTGTCCAGTGGTGGCTGGGAGAGATGAAGGGCGGGTTGGTACTTCCCTGGGATGCACTTCCTGGTGCGCCAGCAGTTCATCCGGTGACAACAAGACACACCCACATTCCAGGCACTGGTAGCGGTTGTCTTGCTGGGAGTCTCCGTCGGCAACCGGGGCTGCCGTCTCACAGGACCCCCCTAAATGGCTCTGGTGGTGGAGCAGCACCGCCTCCAAAGTGTTGTAGAGAAGCCCGCACTCCGAACACATATACTGGTGCTGGAAAAAGACGGACGGAGCCAACTCCTCTGCCATTATGGTTCCACCTGAGGGGAAGGACCGAGGGAGGACAGATTAGAGAGAGAGAAAGAAAGAAACCTTAAGTTTCGAGTTCCCCATCGGGTGAAGAGAGGCGGGGTATAAATTGAATAAATAAATAAAATAAATAAATAATGAAAGCAACACGGGGGGGGGGGACAATTGCAGGAAGAACCCATTAACCCACAAAGGAAGG
>JANHGC010007685.1:0-17040 GCA_027560395.1 Boaedon fuliginosus
TTTATGTATTTTATTGCCCTGTAAGCCACCTCACGTTTCCCTTGATTGGGGAAGAGAGGTGGGGTATAAATTCAATAAATATAAACATAGTGTATAAAGCACTAGACTGGAAACTATGAGTTCTAGTCCTGCCTTAAGCATGAAAACTGGCTGGGTGTCTTTGGTCAGTCACTCTCATTCAGCCCAACCTATTTCACTGGGTTGTTGTTGTGGAGAAAGAGGAGGAACAAGTACCAGTTGGTTTGCCTCCTTGAGTTATTTATAAAAATAATAAAAGTGGGATAAAAATAAATGTTGTCCCTCTCCCTATCTGCTATACACTCAATTGAAATATAAAAGGATTCCCCCCACCCCACCCTGTACCCCTGAGACATGTTAGTGTAATAGACTTCTCTTGCATATATCTATATGTGGTCCTTCATAATACTACTAAACATAGGGCTAAAAATGGGTGTGGTGGGTGTGGCTAAAGAGGACTTAGGGACAGGTTAGCTGAAGTCCCTGAAAAAAATGAATAAATGGTTGAAAGAGATTGATGGAACCCAGCTTTTGAGCATGACTCTTTGGGATCATCAAAAGCTTTGAGTTTACTAGTCTCGTTGTGTCTCCACCTGCATTCTGAGCCAATTGAGGCATGACAAATCTATCAAGCTGGAGGGCTATTAAAAGAAACTACAGGAATGCAACCACCTCTAAAAAACAACTATTCCATGAAGGCCAGGTAATAACTGAATCCGCACCTTCCTTGCTACTTTTTCTCTTGTAATTTTAGCCCTTTATTTCAATCTTCACGTCTGTGCCTTGCATTCCTATCATTGTACTAGTACAATGGAAAAACGTAAATGCCAGTTTCTGATTCTTGCACACCCCAGAACTAAAATTAGGTCTTTTAAAAAATGATCAACCTAGCCTTTCAGCCAAGTCAGGAATTGAAGGTCTAATGGTGACCAGAAGCTTATTGTAGGCAAGCAGATTAAGGGGAAAGTAGAACAAACATGATGGTGAGTAAATACATCAGGCTGAGTCTGGGTCTAGTAGTTGTTATTGATGACAATTCTTTGACACATTAATATCTTTAGTTAATGTGTCTTTTGACAAGTTCTGCTTGATTTTTGTGTCTGCAGCTCAGCTTCAGTTCTGGGGTTGTTGCTTGTTTATCAGTGCCACGACAATCGTGCCACGACAATCGTGCCACATGGGCTTTCATCCTTAGGTTCATCTTAATCTATAAGTCTAGTTCATCCTTCTGTTAATCATCCCTTCTTTCTGATAGCTAACATGACGGCCTTTCCTGATAATTTTTCTCTGGGAGCCACACAACCAAATTACCCTCCAGCATGCTCTCTATCCTCTGTTCCAATGATCACAAATGCATCCACTCATCCAATCTCCCATAAATAGTCTTAACATCAACTGATGAATGGAGAAAAGGCAGTGTCAGGACCTTGTGCATCAGACTTCATAACGTATTTGCTGATGACCTTCCAGAGGTAACCTACACAAAGCACCTGGCTAGGGGCAGAAAGGCTTTCTAGAAAGGTGCATACTTTACGTCCAATAAAGCCATTATTCCAGGTAGGAGATTGTAAGGTTATTTGGCATTATGACTGTCCTATGGAGGGTTGACTCACATCCCCTTCAGTCGTGTTGCACATGTCCTAGATGGAAAGCAACGTCTGCTGCGTGGGGAAATTGTGTTTTGTCCTTAGAAAAGGAATAGGTGTGTTCAAACCAAACATCCACATAATCTGTTCACATGAAAAAGGTTTGTTGGGGTTGTTGTTGTTGTTGTTTGCAGAAGAAGAAAGAGGCAAGAAGAAAAGACAGGTAACAGCTGCATTTCTACTACTATGTCCGCTTCTACTGGTGGCATTGCATCTCAGTTTTGGTAATAGCAGATCCAATACAGGTAGTCCTCAACTTACAACAGTTTATTTAGTGACAGCCTCCTCCCCATCCCATCCAACCCCATCGTATCCCACCCACAACTCTGAACTGAGGATGCAGCAAAAGGATGCATATAGTTGCTATTGGTAAATGGAGTACATTTATGATGTTGAAAGGAGGCAGGAAACAGGAATGCTGGATTTCCATTATTGAGAAGAACAGTCACCTTCCCCTACACCTTAGCTACCTAACTTTAGTGTAGTTTCAGATAAAATGGTCAAAAAGCCAACCAAATGCCAACTTAATTCTTAATGACATGAAATTGAATTCTCAGTTTCAATTATTCTCAGACTGCTCCAGCATCCTTGTGCAGGGCTACATTGTACGTCTGTGTTCTGACATGCACAAGATATCATTTGTTCATTGAGAGTCAACTATTTGACCTACCTTAGGGGTAATCAAGCCTACTTCACAGCACAACATGGGATAGTTTCCTGGATACCACCCTAATTTTTAGAACAGATGCAAATAATAAGCAGGAGATAAAACAACCGGATAAAAATCATTTTCAGAAGCAAGGACTATTCCTGAGATTCTGTGGATGGGAAACTCAAAAAATGCTAGATGCAGCATCCAAGCTGAAATTAAAATTTCCATACCAGTTTTAGGTTAACAATTCTGAATACAAAGCAATATTTTTCAAAATTAGACCTTGAGTAGGTACTTTAAAAACAGGAACAACCAAAAAGGCCAAAATCCAACCAAAGTTAAAGCCTTTTAAAGGCTGTTGAATTCACTGATGTGAAGCATCCATGCTTAAACTACTCCCATAATGCTTAAGTTTGGTTGTTGTTATGTTACACTGATTTATTTTAATTGGGATGTTTCTGGCCTTAAGGCAAAAAGGGTGTTTATTAATTGGCCAGTGGAATACATCAAGGTTGTGAACAAGCCTGATTTCTATAAAAAATATGATTCTGAGCAAACACGGATATATGCCCAGAGGATCAGTCAATCACATCTTTTCCTAGACTGCTTCACAGGTCCAGGAGCAGCAGTTTTGAGGTATTTGAGCAGTTCCTGACAGATGATACACAACATATCCATGTTTCATGCAATCATGAATGCTCTTTGAAACCAGAGCTCTCCACACTCCAAGTAAGTAGCACTGAATAGGCCAATTAATCATGAAGTTTTTTGCCTGACTCCATATTTCCCAACTTTACTATATATGCTGTTTTATGGAGATCATATTTAGGGATTGGTGCACATCCTTAATGTATGCTTCCTCTAAAGGAAATCCAATTAATACAGTGAAGCTTACCCTCAGATAAACAAATATAGAATTATAAATAAAGACTACATCTTCATGAAGAGATATTTCCCAGAAAATAATACATGGAGTTTGTGCAAGCCACTTTAGGGATGGACCATTTTTTGAAGTAAAATGATATGCGCGAAATAAACCACTTTAAAAAAATGAGACAACATCTAACTTGACTGCAGTTTATTGAAAATGATCAGCTCCTAAGAAAATGGGAAAGAAAGCCTAAGAAATGAAGATAGGTGCAACATAATGCGCAAAACTGGCCCAAGATTGAATGTTTTCATAGTACAGTCCTCGATTCCTGATTTCCTAACCATGAATTGTTGCTTGCTCAGGATTCTGCAGGACCCTGTCTTTCTGCAAATTCAACTGTTGAGTGGAAATGCAATGGTGGTTTAAGAAAGTTGACATTTAACTTAGCACTATAAGTATGATCTTCCTAACATTGACCTAGACATATACAGTGAAAACAAATGATCTCCTCAATGAAGAGGGAACTATAGCAAGACTGAATAGAACCATTGGTTGGAAGAAGACTCCAGGCAGTGAGGAAAGCTCTCTTTCATGCACATCACTATTTGGCAGCCACCAACTAGGCCAAATATGTACAGCATACTTAAGGAAGCAAAACCCAGATTCGTAGTTGATTCATCTCCCCTTCCTTTCAAGTATTTCTCTCTTGGATGTCCTAAAATGGAATCTGGTTACCATTTCATGACTGGTCATCGAAAGCAATAGAAGTGAGATGGACGATGACCTCCTTGGTGGGGACTGGCTGCAGATTTCCTCTGGGAGGGAAATAGAGACCAGATCTTGGGCTTTAGAAGACACCGTTCATTCTTTTTTGAGATGCCAGAATGGGGCTGAAAGAGTTGTGTTAACACAAGCAGCTAAAAGATGTTCCTTTCCTTTGGGGGGACCGGGAGAGATACCTAATATCTTCCACTTGATTTGGTGCATGAGCTGGACGTGGTGGTTCTTCGGATGACAGTGCTGGAACCACTTCCTGAGCCGTGAGAGAATCCACCTCCTCCTCCACAGACAGAGCCGCCAGCCCCACCACCACTTATAATGCCACCATAGCCTCCACTTCCGTAGCCACAGCTACCTCCGCCGATGCCACCGACAACACCACTTCCAATGCCGCCACAAATGCCACCTCCCATTCCGCCGCCAACGCCGCCACTGATGCCACTGCCGATGCCACCACCGTAGCTACTACCCCGCACAGCTGTAAAGAAAACACAGATTTAGTATGCACATCTTCACAACTTTAAAAACTGTAAATATATTCAGGGGAAGTCGTAAGGTACTTACAGACGTGGACTGGAGATCCTGAGCCACAGAGCCTGTTTAAAGCAAAAAAAAAAAAAAGGTGACTTTTGAACAAAATTCTCCTTTGTGAAATAGACGATTGCCCAATAGGTCGAGTGATAGTTCCATATGATAGCCTACTGTATATGGATCATAGAATTATGAACTGCAGCTTGAAACTGACAAGCACAAATCACCTATCCAATTTGTTGCTTGCAAGGTGGATCCCTCCTCTCATGAATCCCTATGTCCTACCTGCAAACCAACCCACAAAAGGAACACCTTCGGAATCCAGGTAAGGTAGTGAGTGAGACCTGGAGCACCCACCTGGCATGAAGTACATCAGCATTTCCAAAGGCAAGCCAAAACTCCAGAAGCTCCAAATCAAACCTCTTTCCCCCAAATTAGGGTGTTAAATATTGACAAGACCATCTCTAACTATTCAAATATTTAAATAGACATCACTTATATCCATTGGTAGATTTTTAGCCAGGTTTAGCTTATGGACACTTGGCCCATTTGAAACCAGACCCACTCCTTAAAGGGACCGGCAGACTAACCTGCTCTCTTCTCCTTCCAGCAGTTTCCTGTACATGGCAATTTCAATATCCAGAGCAAGCTTGATGTTCAGCAGCTCTTGGTACTCTTTCAGGAGGCGAGCCAGTTCTTCCTTGTCTTTCGCCAAGGCGCATTCCAAGTCATGCAGTTTTTGCTTAGCATCTTGGAGAGCCAGTTCACCACGTTCCTCGGCTTCAGCAATGTCAGACTGCAATTTAGCATACTGCAAGGCAACGGAGGTAACAAACAGCTCTAGTTGCCACCATGAGCATCTTTTTTAATTCCTTTTAAAGTAAGTATTTATCATGCGGTGATTCTATTTCATTCGGGAAATTTTCCAGGGGCTTCCACCAATAGTTCTGAGTTTTTCTCTCTTCACTAAATAAATGCATAAATTTAAACCCACCATAAATAATGGGATACTTCTGCACTATCTCTTGCGTTGTGGCACTTGGGAGCTAGAGATGTCCAGATCAGAAAAATAATTAATCCATCCATTAATCTGAGTTCCCTGTTTAGTTTTGTTTCACTTTAAAAAAAAGATCTGTTAAAACTCACCCTTTTTTTATCTATCCAAATGAAGAGTATTTTAACATAATTACCTCTAATTACGTTTTAACATTAATGATCTCAAGATAATATCAATCTCTAGTATTAATTTCCATGATGTCATTCTTTGTTAACTTACATTTCCTCAGTGTAGGCTTTTAAATTATACCGGTAGGTTCCCTAGTGTAAGCTATTTTCCTTTAGGCATCTTATTTCAGAAATATACTCTCTATACAATATGGCTTTCACTCCTTTATTTTTTTAAGTGAACTTTGGATCTAACAAATGCTTCTGTTCATATTATATGTTACAAAGCAGTTTGCCTAGGTGGCAGAATGCCCAGTATGGAAACACTGTTAGTGATCAAATCAAATCATTACCTTGGTCCTAGGAATTTGATGGTTCACTGTAGATGCTTAGCAATGATAAGAACTCTGTCTGAATATTACAGTCTTTTTTATTCTCATGTTCCAGCCCTGATACTCAGTCCAATTTTTTAAAAATGTATTATTACTTTTCATTTATTTGAATGTATAAGCTGCCAACTCTAATGGATTCCAAATTTCTGTCCAGGCAAGCCCTAAATGTCAGATCCTCTGACACAATTTTTTTTGCTGTTGTTCTTTTCTGAAGCAGCATCAACATATAAGGGAGTTAGAGGTCTAAATCATTTTACACTCCACTTTTTTTCAATTATCATTCCTTTAAAAGATAGAACCCTGTTACTATGATTCCTTCCGCTTTTCAATTTTGAGATTGTGAAGTAGGATGTTTTCTTTCCCTTATTTCTCCAAGTATGATGGTGATTTCCTTATACCACATCTGAATTGATGGGGGGGTTGTAAGACACTTCCTTATATCAAGCCTCTCTTCAGAAGGCCTTTTCCAGCCATACTATGGTAGACTGATATAGTAATTTTCTGTGAATGGGTTTGTATTTGGGCACAGCTGAAATGTAAACTCTTCTTACTTCACTTAACAATCTCCTAAGGCACTTCAGCAATCTTTTTAAAGCCTTTTGTAGCAAGGCTTAACTTGTCTATGAAGATTCTCAGTCGTCCAGGTCATGACTTTTTCCTTGAAGATGTTTCACTTCTCATCCAAGAAGCTTCTTCAATTCTGAAGAAGAACTGAAGAAGCTTCTTGGATGACAAGCAAAACGTCTTCAAGCAAAAACAAAGGAAGTCCAGGTTCCTCTTGATAAAAGGCATCTTTGGGACAAGGCTTGACTCCTTGCTCCCTCCCCAGTCCCAGTCAGTATCTATGGACCTCGATTGAGGCTGGGGGACAAGCCTCATAATCAAAGAGGATTGCTGTGAAGAGATTCTTTATCTATATGGTGCATAAAATATGTGTAGCAGAACAGATTATTTTCAGTGACACGCATCAACACGAGCTTGCATCATGTTCTCCCATGAACCACTGAATTAAAATTATTAAGAAGCTAAAAATGACAAACACAGTTGCACCATTGGCTCATCCAGTTCAGAATTGCTGACAATGACAAATAGCAGATCTTTATGATTTAAGGATTTGTGAAGATTCTCCAGCCCTACCTGAAGAATCCTAAGACATTATTCCTGCCAAACCAGTCTCCTACCATGAACTACAGCTCTTTCTTTGTACACAGCTTTCCCTTTCCAACCACTGCAGAAAAGGCTCTGTCCTCAAACCAATGTAATTCACATTGCAACACCCATTCAGTTTTGCTACCCAAGCCAACAATGTCACACCTGGACTTACATAAAGATAATGCAATTCATCTTGTGTACAAGGGAGCTCAGCTACGATGATGCAACAAGATATGTGGTGCTGTTGCTCAGCTCTTACCACGTTGAAAGATGGGAGAAGTAATTTAAAAGGAGTTTGGCAAGTTTCAGTGAAATGTATTAAGTTACTGAGTCAGAATGTTATCTGCCTGAGAAACAGAAATGCTTCAAGATCTTAAATCAAAGGTTAGATTGCACTTGGAATATATGATTTAAAAAAATAGGCACCTTAGAATGAGATTTTGCACAAGCTCTCACTAAGTGATTCTTTCCCTTTGTACAGGTGAATTTAACACTTATATAGTGACTTGGATCTCCCAAGGAGATTGAATTGTAATCTTTCCCTACACGTTCCATACCTGCTTCTTGACATGCTCAATTTCTGAACGCAGTCTCTGGATGTTCCTAGTCAACTCTTGAATCTCCTGCCTGGTATTGCGCAGATTGTCACCATGCCGTCCTGCTGTGTTCTGCAGAGCTTCAAACTGTTGGGCAGAGAAAGTGTAATTATCCATTTTGCATCATCCCTGTGGATGGCAATGAAAGCAGAATAGCTCAGGGATGGCAAAGGATGGCTGAACAAACATTCCTAAGTTACAATTTCCAGCAGGCCCAGCCAGCATAGTTAAGGGTAAAGGATGCTTGAAGTTGTATTTCAGCATCGCCAAAGAGCCATGGCTTTCACACTTGATATTGATTTGGCATCAGTTTGATTATCATGGTTCCCAGAAATGGCTTTGTAAAGCATTGTGATTCCATACTTAAGGTTTTAGGGCCAAGGTGCAGAAGCTGCTAAATCATTTTAAGTCACATTGACTTAATCTGGGCATGGTTGAAGAGTCTCTACAAATTATGTATCAACATCTGTCGTGGATAATTAAGGACCAGGGGCTTTCTGGCTTTCTGTCACATTGTTCAGAAAATGAAGAGGCTTAAAAACCTACAAAATTATTAAAATAAGGTCTCCACAACTCACTACTCATGTTCATTTCTAGCCTGTGTGTCAATGCTGAGATTGGATATCTTTGGGACTGACTGGTTGCTCCTTGGTCAGATTTTTAGGCCTCATCACTCCCATCCTTCCTCAATCTGGCCTTTTCCAGATGAGGGAGGACTGCATTTCCGAGAAACACAGCTGAGACCCTACAAGATAAGTGTTCTATAACTTTGGAAGGTCCCAGGCAGAGGAAAGTTGATCTCTCCTGAGAATATCAATCATGGCATTTGCTGCCAAGGCTTTCTTCAGAGAATTATCAATATAATTCAGCTTTAGAAGTCTGCAGAGAAGCTGAAGTCCAATTTGCAGGGACCACATGGAGAACAACCGTTTAAATAGTAGTCTCAGCAAATGAGTAGAAGCGGAAAGTCCCTAATGCAATGTTCTGTGATTCCGTAGTTCGAATCCTCAGGAGTTCCTGCTTCCTGGAAAAGCATAAGATAAATTAGGGGATTTTATTTCCTTGTCTCAGTGCGATTACTTACCTGGGAGTGATACCAAGCCTCAGCTTCAGAACGGCTACTGCGAGCAATCTCTTCATACTGGCTCCTTACTTCATCGATAATACCTTCCAAATTCAAGTGGGTATTATTATCCATGCTCACTACTACTGAGGTGTCTTGGCCTCCAGTCTGGTACTGAGAGATTTCCTATAAAGAATCCAAAAAGCATGAGTTAGGTTGGCAACCTGCCTCACTTTCCCCCTATTTCACCAGTCATGAATCATCTTTTGATTCCTCATTCTGTGCATTTTTTAATTCATAATTTTATTTAGAACCCCCTTCTCGTGTTTCTTTTACAGCAGCTTATTTCATTCTATGACACAAAAAGCTTTGGCCAAATCTGGGCCTTGCCCTGTATAATTTAAAATCAACCCCCACCCCCCACACTTCTTTGAAAGATTTTCAGATCTGAATTGTTTAAATTACAAATGCAAATGACAGCTTTTTAAAATAAAAGGAAGTAAGGTTTTTAAACAAACGGAATCCAGAACAGAATTATGACTTTCAGTTTAAAATAAATGTTGAAACTTCAGGGCAATAAAGAGAAATGTAGTAAAGCAGTAAAAAGAAAAAGAAAAAAAAACATGGCTGGTAGATCATAATGAGGCATTCAGTAAGCAAAATTAAGGATTCCCTGCATCAGAACCTCATGGCTATCTAGTTTTGATCTTCTACCTAGTGATCACTCTTTACCTGATGCTTCATCTCCTTCCTTTTAAGCTCTAGGTCCACCTGGGGCTTGTTTGTACCACATGCTGACCCCTAACAACTCACAAGTCATTCAAATTCCCTACAGGCTCAAAATGAGGGTTAAGATGAAGGATATTGAACCCTGTTCATTGACCTCACTGTGGCCTTGTGTGCATTCAAACTCAGGAGGGATAGTTAAAGAGGGGTTAACCTGAACTTTTTGGCATCTGGATATATTTTTGTGTGGCAATAGCGGTGTACGAAAAGATTATTTAAAGTACAGATAGTCCTCGACTTATGACCACAATTGAGTCCAAATGTTCGGTTGCTAAAGGAGACAGTTAAATGAGTTTTGCCCCATTTTATGACCTTTCTTGCCATAGTTGTTAAGTGAATAATTGTTAAGTTAATAGTATGGTTGTTAAGTGAATCTGCTTCCCCATTGTCTTTGCTTATCAGAAGGTTGCAAAGGGGGATCACATGATGCCAGGACACTGCATCCGTCATAAATATGAGGCAGTTGCCAAGCATCTGAATTTGGATCATGGAGATGCTACAGCAGTCGTGTGGAAAATGCTCATAAATCACTTTTTTCAGTGCTGTTGTTTAACTTTGAACATTACTAAAGGAACTGTTGTAAGTCATCGAGCTGGAAGAAGGAATGGTTTTCCTCCATCCTGTGTCTAGGTCTCCAGACACCTTTGAGACTCTTTTTTTTAGATGTGTGAAAAAGGAAGAGAAAGTCAGCTATCTCACTATTCTAAGAACATTTACTGTTATAATGTAGACATTTTTTTGCTCTTGTAACCAAATTCACTGAAGGATGTGTTCTGTGAACATGCCCTTTATGAAATAAGATTCTTTCTTGGAAGGAAAGGCTCCTGGTATACCTAAAGACAAATCTGAATTTGGGTTCATTAAGACCTTCTAACCAATGAAACTGAACCATTTCTTACCACGTCAAAGATTCTCCTCAGGAAGTTAATCTGGTCAGCCAAAGCACCAACTCTTGCTTCCAAGTTACTCTTGGACAGATAGGAAGAATCCACATCCTACAAAGATACAGAAGAATGTCAGTGTAAATCTTCAACAAGTCTCATCACCAGTTGGACCATATCTGAATCTTTTTAGCAAGTCTACACCAAGAGCCTTGTGTGTTCCTATTAGGTTGTTTAATTTTAATTCTTCAGCTCTCAGTTTTTGAAAGACCACATCAGCAACACATGAAGAAACAATACACTAGAAAATACATATAAGCAGGACAAAATTGCTATTTCTAATTCTTCATTGAGTAATTACAGACAGCAAACTTTTTCAGATCAAATCAGGTATCAGCAAGCTTCAACACATGATACCTTGCTTGTTATATAAATAAAGCAATAGGTTCCATGCAAAGCTTAGGTGAAGCAGACAAATATATTTTTGCATCATTTTGACTAGTGTAAACCTTACCCTAAAAGGATGCACTGTGAATTACAGGGAGAACATGTTTACTATTCAGACACATCAGGAGCTATTGAATTTATAAATAGATGCATAATCCTTTTTTTAATGGTTAAGGAGGGAGGATAGTAAGATTTAGCTTCAATGTCAAATTATTACTTTTAGCCAACTCTGAGGACGCAAATTAGTTATTCAACATTTCTAATTCTCTAAATTTGGCAATGCAGCTCATTAATAACAAAAGCCATATAAAGATTAAGAAAATGTGAAATGAAAGATGATAGAGATTAGATATATGATAGATAGGTAGGAGAGAGACGGGGGAGAGGGAAGGAGGCGGAGAGAGCAGGGACGTGCAAAATATTACACATTCACATTTTTATATAAACTTGACCAAAAAAATATTAATCTTGACAAATGAAACTTGACAAACAAAAATCTAGAGATTTGTTCCTTTCTAATCATGGTTCCGTATCAATTCAAAATACCTTTTAATATATCAGGCTCCCTGAAGATGGAAAACAAATGTATTAAGGAGATTCCTAATTTGATACCATGCTACTTTTCCATATGCAACAAGATTCAAATATAGGGTGTAATCCTATAACTGCATCATGTAGCATTTTTGGCAACAGCATCAGGAACAACAAAAAGATAGGCCTACATTGGAAGGACCTGCAGATTCTGGACCATGGTGACTTAGTTCTTAAAAGTTGGAGAAATCTTAAAGAATGATTCAATTCTGTCCCTAAATTATGCCTTCCATGTTTGTAGCAAACTGACAGATTTTCCTCTCACCTTTTTCAGCACAACGAAATCATTCTCAGCCGTTGTACGCCTGTTGATCTCCTCTTCATACCTAGAAGAAAAAGGAAGGTGAGTTTATTGATTTATTGACCAGGAATCACGTGGTCGTGTACAATCACACATAGACTACAGAAGCCAAGTTAAATACTAAATACAAGAAGTCAAAATAAATACAAAGCTATCATAATAAACACAATGAATAGAATGTGAAGAAATTTGTCAAAGAAGCATTAAGAAAGTAATTCTCCCACCTTGTTCATGGAACTTCCTATGCTGATTGTAATGTTATCCCCTAACTTTATATCTAAAGCATATTTATGTTCTCTAGGGCTTGGAATAGCACCTGCAAAGAACATTCTTTGTGGAAAGGTTTCTCAAGAATTGTGATCAGTGGCATTATTGTGATCTGCTGCTCATCTGGGGGACAGACTATCACTCAACTGCAAGTGCCAATAGCTGAAAGGGACACAGTGGTCTGTTGTTTCTGAGGTTCTCACTTGTTCTTGAAGTCTTCCACATAATGCTGCATACTTTGGAGCTCTGTTGACAGCTGTGCTTTCTGGCTGCGGATGTTTTCAATCTGATTCCTCAACCTATTCAGGAATTGCTGGAATTCGGCATCCAGATTCATAGTTGGGCCAATGCCTTGTGTCTGCTGTTGGAGGATTTGCCATTTGGTTTGCAATACCTTGTTTTGTTGCTCCAGAAAGCGAACCTATAAAAGAAATTAGTTGAGGAAGTTCCCATCACAACACATTGGGATAACAGTGGGAAAAATTAACAGCAAAGTTGGACCCTTCCAGCTAAATGAAGCTTAACTTGAGAGAAAGGAGCAAATTCATTATGTTCCCTTCTCTAATTCTCTTTTCTTTCCTTTGTAAAATTGAAACTCTGATCATCTGGGAATGAGATGAAGATCTAAAGGACACAAGCATTGTGAGAAGTTCATGAATCTCACTGGACGTCCTTCAGCTGCCAGTGGAAATCAATGAAGGGCTTGTTCTGTATCCTTCAAACTCTATTCTGGCCCAGGCACTTTACAAGAGCCTATGTTCTGAGCAAGAATATTCCAGACAGAGTCATCCAAGAAATGCAAATACTGCCTCTTTTTTAATAGACTACAAATGATGGACACAAATGTTTTCAGTAACAAGGCCTCATTGTTTAAAAAGCTTGTGATAGTTTTCATGTTTGGCATTTGCACTGAGCCATTTTTAATCCTTGGCATCTCCAGTTACAGCTTAGGTAGGAGGCTTTGGAGGCCAACTCCTGATTTAGCCATTACAAAGCATCTTTTTAAAAAGTTGTATGAAAACGTTCAGGCATATATAAGGCAATCAATTACATTTTGTCTTATAAATTCCACACATGCTAGTTTTTAGAAGTGGTGACCCTTTCTGTTATTCTGAAATCATTTTGAAAATCTACCTGCTATGCTAATGAACACCCTAATCACTTTTTCTGGTTTTCTACTACTTCCCAGACATTCCCAAGAGCACAACAAACAGAAACATTTTAAATAGTTACTAGGAATCTTTGTAAGTCTCATGATATCAAAGTTTCTTGGAATATTCTATGTAATTTCCAAATAAAGACAGCTAGTAAATGAATTCACAACAGGAACTTTAGATATCACTAGATTGTTAAACACAAATTGCATCAAGTTTTACTAAATGACATGCATTCCATGACACCAATCAAAAATGCAGCTCTTTCTGTTCTGTTAACCTACCTTGTCAATGAAGGAAGCAAACTGGTTGTTGAGGACTTTAATCTGCTCTTTCTCTTGATTTTTTACTTGCTGTACTTGGGGGTCAATTTCTACCCGGACCGGTCGCAGAAGATTTGGATCCACTTGGACACTGCCAATACCTCCAGATCCAAGGCCGCCAAGTCCTCTACCACCTAACCCACCTCCTATTCCTCCGTAACCCCCTCCTATACCTCCGTAACCACCCCCTACTCCACCATAGCCACCTCCTATTCCATAGCCACCTCCTATTCCTCCACAGCTGCCTCCTATTCCTCCATAGCCTCCACCTATTCCTCCATAGCCACCACCATATCCCCCGCAGACACCCCCTCCATAGCCAGATCCATAGGAAATCCTTGTAACTCCACCATAGTTATGGAGACTCCTGCTACCATATTGGCCTCTCATACCACCATCATATCCTCTGCATGAAGAATAGCTACGTCTGATTCCACCTCCGGTGCCGCCACCAAAAGCAGAGCATGAGCTGTAGCCCCTTCTGCTCCCCTTGGAGCCTTGGCAGATGGTCTGGAAAGACATTCTTGTGTTCAAGGGAGCAACAGAGAGAATAAAAAGGCCTAGTAGCAGCTGGGGCAAAGTTTAAAATAAAGGAGTAGCTGGAGAGTGCTGAGCCCAAAGAAAGCCAAATCCCTCTGGATCCAGAGCTGGAATCAGCCTCCCTTTTATGTATTCCAGGGAGGTGTTGGGTTTGATTTTGCATGGGCGGGAAAGAGGATATCATTATATTGTGTTCGTGGCTTGGTGTGGTTGACAGATCTTCATCTCCAGTTTGCCAAACATTGACTCTACCCATCAGCACAGCCCTTCTTACCAATAAAAAAAAGGGAAGACGAAGAGGAGGAGGAGGAGGAGGACCAGCAATCATGCAATATATTCAGTGACTAAGATGTCTTAAGCTTGATTATTGTAGCTGATGAGTAGACCTGACACAGAGCAATCGCCTTGATTCTCAGTGGCGATGGTATCAGCCTCTCCATCTGCTTTTCAAATTGCCAAGTCCCAGGGCAGGCAGCTGCTGTGCAGACTGTCAAGCAATAGCCTGGCTTTCACAATTCCCAAAGCACGCCCGCAATTACAGCCTGAATATGCCTCGATGTGGAAAATTGCCCATGGCATCCTAAGAGCGGTTTTTCAACTTGCAATTCATGGAGCATCAACATCGCCTCAGCAAATCATTATTTGAAAACACCTTTGCCAAGTAGGATAGAGAGAGAGTGCGGCACTTTTTCAGAGGCAACCCTTACAGCTTCGTACCCGGAGCATCAAGGATCCAGCTTCAATACAATCTGAATCCTAGGTGAGGGAAACTGGCTTGTGAAAGATGAAGATCAGTTGCTGATAAAGAGGAAATGAGCACATCTGGGTGACATGGAATGGTAGGTGGAAACCTAAGAGCAATGGAGATCTGCAAGTGCCTACTTTCTTTCACAGAGACAGGCAAAGGGGAAATGACAAAGAACTGTCAGGTTAAGCAAAAGCAATAAAAGGATAACTTAGAAAGTGACTGCTTGTGACACCAGTTTTCATGCCCTGCTTGCAGTGAAATAGCTAAAATCTGTTTTTTCCTCTGCTTCTTTCTTGAAGCAAGCCTTGTATATGAGTGGGGAAGGTGACCTGAGTCAGAAAGTATAAAAGAAGAACCCAAGATAGGAAGTCATTTAGAAAGGGTGGGCCAGAAACGGACAAAGAAGTCTGAAAATGGTACAGACAGTGGTGTGCTGAAGCCATCTTTTGCCAGCTTGAAAGAGCCAATTGTTAAATTTCTGGGAATTTTGCAAGTCAATTGAGATCAGAGCTGAGTCATGATAGCTAGTGTGTAGTGACACCATGATGGCAATGGAGTGGGCTATCAGTGGGGCTTGGAGACTTTGAAGGAGCTCAACAACGTATTTCCGATTACCCATCTTCCTGGAGGAAGGAAATGCTTTGAACAGCTCTTCCCCTTTATAATCAGTTTGGAAAAACCAGTTGCAAACATCACTGGGTAGAGATGGGGCTGCAAATCTTTGATCAAGATTGCTATTGAGCCACGGGGATTATGTATTTATGCTCACAAACATGACATCAACCTGAAGAAAACTATGATGAAATGTGTGTATTGTTATTATGAAATTAATGCATCAAGAAGATGCTGTCTAAGCTGTACCAGGCTGTTATCGGTTACTTGATATTTATATATTCCATATATAATAGCTGGAGCCATTTGACATTTTCCTTTTTTTTCCTTCTTCCCTTTTCATTTAAAAAAACCTTATAATTAAAACAGGTGGCCAAATAAAATATAAATATCCTCATCATCATCTCATCAATCCTGTTTTAAAATCCACCTCAATTTAAACCTGCTTTGGTTTAACTACTATATACATTTGAACATTATTACCCAAGACCAAGTTTGTGCACTTATTTTAGCACAGTAATTATAACACAACACCAATCATTTTAATATTAAGAGAATTGCCCCTGGAAGTATCTCCTTTACCTGCACAGAAGTACCACTGGCACATCAGAACAGTGTGTGTAAAAGTATGAGCTAAAGTCTTCTCTGAGTCAAATATGACTCCTGGTATTTTATAAGACACACCCTTCTAGTTTTCTTGGCAACCAGATGGAAGTGGTTTGCCATTGCTTTCTTCTGTGATGCTTTTCAACTTCCTAGTCTAGCTAAGCTTTGATATTTCATGGTATCTCAACCAAATACGAAGTGTTGAGGGACTGTCACTGCTTAGCTTTTGGAAGTCAACCAAGGTTGCATAGGAGCTGCCTGACAAAAATAGAATAGTATACCAATGGACATATGTTTTTTAAAAGCACGGGAAAATATAAGTTTTCTTCTCAGGGAAGAAAAGTGGCATTTTAAAAAAAAATTGCTGATAACAACCACTAACAACAATCCCAATCTTATAACATCCCATGTAATACTTGCTCTAAAAAATAAGAGAGACTACAGGTAGTCCTTGAGTTACGACCACAACCGAGCCCCAAATTTATGTTGCTAAGTGAAACATTTGCTAAGTGAGTCAGGCCATGGGAAAGTCAAGAGTCAGTGGGCTGGAGCAGGTGGCCGGCTGCAGGAGGCTCATCTTTGCATGGTAGCATCAGCAGCAGATGGAGGCTGAGGTGCGGGACAGAAAGCAAGTAATGCGCCACGTAGGCTACAGGCAAGCCGAGAAACACAAAGATGAGCTTCACACAGCCGCACACACACACACACACACACTCGCCACAACCATCCCCCTTCACTGTGGGTTATTTTTGGGGTAGGGCTTATATTAGGAGCACACTTACTCAGGCTCTAGGGTTTATTTTTGGGATAGGTCTTATTTTCAGGGAAACACAGTAGTTAGATTTATTTATTTATTTTTATTTATTTATTTAATTTATATCCCGCCTCTCTTCCCCCAACGGGGAACTCGAGGCGGCGT
>JANHGC010007686.1:0-14575 GCA_027560395.1 Boaedon fuliginosus
GGGCTCATCCCGGGCTCTGCCAGGGCTGGCGAGGCAAACCGCGGTGGCAATGTTCCTGCGCTTGGTGACCAGGTGGGCCATGCACGGAGGAGCCAGCCCCAGGCAAGCAATGCACAAGGTCACTGAGCCCCAGGGACATTTTCTTGCAGCTGCGGTTTGCCTCGCCTTGCAAGGGGCCATGAGCTGAACTTCGATGGCGGTGGCTGCTGCTGCGTGGGATCTGCGGGACGAGAGAGAGGCATGATCTGTATACCTTGGGTCTGCAGAACAGCCTGACACTTGACAGCCCGTCAAGGGGGGTGGAGGGGTGCAGTTAAGGAGGGGGAGGTGCCTTTTGCAGAAGGAGCAAAGAGAAGAGGGAATGCGCAGAGCTTGGAGGTTTTCTCAGGATAGGATCATGACTCCTGATCTTCCCTGTGCTGGCTGGGGAAGATCGGTATTATCGTCCAGCACAGTTCAGCTCGAGTAAAAGACAGACGGGTGAAATCCATGCCCCCTCTGCTTTACCTATCCTCCTCTGCATGGCTAGCTTGCTTGGGCCCTTGATGATGGCGTACATCATGGGCATCTCCCCCCCATCCCCGGCAATTCTGAAAGGGGATGTTCTTTTCAGGGAAAAGAGGTGTCCTGGATTTGAATAGAATAGAATAGAATTCTTTATTGGCCAAGTATAGAGCCTCGGTGGCGCAGTGGTTCAATGCAGCCATGCAGCCTATCTCTGCTGACTTGTTCAGCAGGTTGTCAGATCGAATCTCACCAGGCCCAACGTTGACTCAGCCTTCCATCCTTCTAAATGTCAGTAGAATGAGAACCCAGTTTGTTTGGGGGCAAAAGGGTGACTCTGTAACTGCTTGGGGGAGTGTTGTAAAAGCTTTGACAAAATAAAAATCTGTATTTCCTATCAATTTTATAAATGTTCTATAGGTGAAACAGGATGCTTTGAAATGTTCTGGAATCTCACCCTCAGCTTATACTTGTGTCAATCAGTTTTTCCAGTTTTTATACGTAGAATTAGGTACCTCGGCTTATGTTCGGGTCAGCTTATATTCAAGTATATATGGTATGTATCCTTCTGTTATTTTTTTTGGGTGGGGGAGGTAAAGTCTTTCAATATGAAGAGATAATCCATAAACACATTTTTTTCTTGTACTTTCTCTTTGGGTCATTTTGAGGCCAATTATGAAATAAATTAAACACAAAGCAAACATAATGCATTTGGTTGATTATTTATAGTTGTATTACACCCAATGGCCCATTCCAACTCTAGTTAATTGTATTTGGGTCATCCTCCCAGACCCTTGTTTAGGAAAATGTATTTTTCTCCTTCCATAAATTATTTTAAAACTGAATGCATTTAATCCAATAAGTTCTTTAAAATGTACTGCCCTCAGTAACATAGGATTTCAAGCAGTATATCAATATTTCCCAGCCTTGGCAACTTTAATATGTACGGACTTCAGTTCCCAGAATTCCTCAGCCAGCATGGTTGAGGTCCACACATTTTAAAGTTATCAAGGTTGAGAAACACTGCATTCTACCGAATCCAACAATCAAACAAACCTACTTGACCAGAAAAGGTGTTACAGAGGAGCTATCTAAACATCATACTGCCTGAATCCCTTCAAATGCTATGGACAAAACTTAGCTGGATAATAGAAAAAAGATTCAACTTTGGGATAGCAACTGCAACATCCCAAGCAGTCTCTGCTGAGATAACTGTTTCATTCTGCCTAATGATAGGAGTCATTATTTCACACCATTTAAGACAGCTTAGTATTGTCTTTTTCAGTTTCACATTTTTTTTGTCAGCATTCAGTTATTGGGACTTCAGGACTTGACAAAGAGTTTTGATGAAGTAGAAGTCTTGTATCATTATACCCCAAGTCTTTTCTGCCTTTTAATAAAGGATTGCAATATGCTGACTCTCATTCTGCATACAGCTATGATTGTATTCTGGCATTATCCTGACATCTGAGCTCAGGAATTGATTGCTTTTCTTCCCCAAAAAGACCAGCCAGAGCTTTGCAAGATCAGGAGCAACAAAATATGAACTTTGCTGCTTAAGTATTCCCTTTATGAATTAATTTTTAGTTTAGTTATCATTTTTCTATTTATTGAATTAAAAGAAATTGCTCCCAAAGGATTGCTGCTACATGCAAATACCTACCAGGTTGCATTTTAAAATTAACAGGGATTGCAGCATCCCTATGCTCCCAGACTTCTACTGGTTCTAGAAGAATTACTAGCTGATTAGAAGGGGAAATTAGATGAAGAACTGCAGACTAAGTAGCATCGTTTACAATTGATAAATGAAAATGAACTAAAGGAAACATCTTTATTCCCTTGAGAAGGAAAGGAATACATCAAAACAAGAAGAAAAGGTAGAAGGTCAAAACTGTGTGGAAACGTATGTGAATCAGCACATATACCATGACCATGTATAAAAGATGGTAGCATGGCACTGGGGAATCCTTCATGGAACTCCTTGAAATCGTCCGACTTGATTCACTTGATCAGAAGAGGAGAATGGTACTCTTTTTTAATGTCCATTTTTCTCCCTTTTTGCTATGCATATTGTGTGCATGTGAATGAATACGTGTATGAGAGAGTGTTTGTAAAATATGTTCTAAGAAAGCGGTAAGAAAAGAATATACGGCATTCCAGATTTGTGGAGGGATGGGAAAGCGGAGGGTGGTGGTGGTGTCTTTTCTCTGACACTTTTCTCTAAGATGGTATATATGGAGTACTTTGTACTTGATAGATATGAGAAATTAAAAATGAAACGACTGAGCACCACCTGTGAAAACTGCTGTTTTAATATGTAATTCTATTGAAAGCTGTGCTAATACATTTGTATTGTGTTAACTCTGGGCTTTGAAATCCCTGGGAGAATCTGTTGTTGGATGTTCTCAGTGAAAACATCGTTGTTTTTTTCTTTTTACAGCTTTCCATTTATTTTTTCTGTCCCTTTGGTCCATTGCACAATGCCCAAAGGAAGCAAGAGAAATGGAGACTGCCTTATTCTTTTTGCTTATTGCATTGCTAATTTGCTTAGAAGAAACAGAGAAACAAGCCGGAAGAAGAGCATTTCTGTGGCTCCACAATCAGGCAGTGGGCTCATTATTGGGCAGAGAGTCTCAGTGAATGGCCAGTAATCCTAGCCGTGATCTGAACAGCATTCATAGAAAGATTTATACAAACCAGAAGATTGGGATTTGTCATTACAGTTTAGGTTTCCCCCCCAAATAATTGACTAGCAGCTTACTAGCAACAGTCCACTGTTCTGCAATCCCTGAGATGTTAATTGATTATGCTATTATAAATATTCCAAAGGAACTGACTGGTCTTAACTAGACACATGAGGAATAAACACATTTGTTAACTGTGTGTTCTTTCAAAAACATCCTTTATAACAGTTTAAACTGCATTAATGGATGTTGATCCAAATAAAGTCAAATGCTGAGATTTGTTTGGATGTTAAAAAGATTAAAAAAAAACAATTGTATTAGTCCAGCATTTTTTACGTTTTGAATAAAACGAAACAATAGTTTATTACCACTCAGCCTATTGTTGACCATGATTTAGTTCTAGTAGATTCAGTTCCATAAGTTTCTCAACAATATGCCAAGGGGAGTGCTGTTTTTTTATAAATTAAACCTCAGATTAAGTTGAGGTTAGAAACAGAAACTAAAACAATGTGTTTTCTTTGGTATATTTAAATTACAAGAATAATAAAGAATGCTTTCAGTGCATATTCTGTTAGAGTATTTTTGTAACACTGTCTGGCTGGGGAATTCCAGAGTTGAAGTCCACATATCTTCAAATTGCCAAGATTGAGAAACACTGTTCTATCAGAGAAAGAAAACAATATAATACAACAAAGAATAAATTGCAGAGTGAAGAGAAAGGACTGAAAAACTGGTTAGGCATTAGTTATAAAATGGTAATTCCCAGAAGATGGCCTTGGATTTGTCAAGAACGTCTTGTAAGTCTAAACATACGATTATGGGAATGTTGTAGATATAATCCAACTTCATTTCTGCAAAACATTGCTCCATGACATTCTGATTAGCAGCATGGTAAAATATGGGCTGGAAGGCATAGTAATTAGGTGAATACCCTGTTTGCCTGAAAATACGACCTCCCCCAAAACTAAGACCTAGCATGATTTTTACACGTGCGCCCAATATACATGTGACCCTAACTAATAAGTTAATTAGTGGATGACATTCCCTGAAAATAAGACCCGATGCCCTTTTGGGTGGGTAAAAATATAGGACGGTCTTATTTTCAGAGAAACATGGTACATAGCTGGGTTGAAAATTGCTCATCAACATTTCCTCATCAAATGTACTGCAATATTAAGTGAGATGTAATAAAATTCATTCCCCCTGCATCCTTTAGCATATTATTAATGTAGATGAGAGAATAGCAAGAGAGATAAGTTGCCGATAACATAAAAGGAGTTTTTTTTAATATTAATAAGAAAGCAAAAATAAATTTCAAATTCAAATCAGTCTTGTGACAATTTGAAATATAATTTCCAAACCATGGGAAATATTATTTCTCTATTATTCCACGTGTGGAATGTGTATTTCTAGTACTGTGTGCGCCTAATACTGTGTCCAGATCTCGGCACCACACTTCAGCAAGAAATTGGGTGCAAAAATTGCATCGAAACTCATTTTTATACAGAATGACTGAGCCGTGCTCAAGAAAATTCTTCAAATACTTGAACAGTTAGGCAGAAATAGAGGAAAACTAGTTGTCTGTCATTCTATAGGAAATGAAATCAAGTAATGCATTCAAGTTACAAAAAGGCAAACATAGGAAACGTTTCATAGAATAAGAATAGTTTAGTGGACCAGCGTCTGAGTGAATATGGTCATACTTGAGGCTAGCCAGCATTCATTGTAAATGCTCTGATTTCAATTTCTGCCTGGATTGATTGAATACATGCCTCTAAGTGTCCTCAATTGAGTTTTTTTATTATAATTCTAAAAACTTTGTGAGAGAATTCTCTTAATGAATCTCCCTGACCTAAGGCTGCTTTTTAAATGTAACTGTATTTGTTTTTACTCAACATTCAGTAGCAGGCATTATTTTTGTACAAGCTTTGGACTGTGTGAAGATGGACATCAGCAGATTTCACTGAGGGTTAATACCCTGGAAAGAGTGTTTTGGTCCCAGGGGAGTCTGTGGCACAATTCTTTTGTCTCTGTAACACAAGAAAGTCTTGTACTCTGCAGCTACCCATTCTCTCTGTAAACAGTAGTACTTTTAAATGCAAGAATGCTTTTACTTAGATCTCCAATTTTAGTTAGTAGTTATTAGTGGTAGTTATTGCCACAATTGACAACTGGACAACTGCTAATTCATACATGCCTGCATACAGTTTGATTTGGCACAAATTCAGGAATTATTGCTACTTTTTCTTTTTTTACAAGTAAGAACAATATGCCAGCTGTCACAGCATGATAGCACCAAGAGGTCTCACTACTGGCAGAAAACTTTTTCCTAAGAATTTGAGATCTAGCTATTTCCATTCACGCATATATTCATTAAAAGGGCAACTTGTGAATTAAACATAAGATCTCCAGACTTGAAATAGAAAAGGAAGTATAGTAAATGTGTGTTACCGATTGCGCATTCCGATAGTTTCTATGTAATTCCATTTGTCTCTGTGTCAGCTTTAGAAGCCATTTTTCTTAGGAGCTTCCATGCTGCCACATTTTAGTGCCTGGGAAATTGGGGGGGGGGATTTTAGAAATTCGGGTTAATGTCAATGTTCCCAGCACTCAGAGACAATTTCATCCGAGTAAGAATGTATTTAGAGAAGTCATGTTGGCACATCTGGGAAAACCTGAATCTAAAAGTTCCGGGTTTCCCCTTCGTAGCTGAAATCCAAAACCCCTCCCTGCACCCATCAGTCTGTCACATGGTCCAATCAATGTTTCTTTGGAATGTTGACACTCTGAGCATAGAGAACAGTAGCATGGGTTGCAATATAGAATTGTTGGTTTCTGCATTAAGCAATTTAGCATCTTTGTTCTGAAAAACATTAACTTTATGACTTCAGCCTCAAGGGCGTCCTTATTAAGTATTTCTGAATTTTAATCTTAATGGAAAGCTAAATTGCCCAGCTTTTATCCATTCCTTTGATTTATAAGCACACTGTAATTACATGTCCTGTATGGGATACCAGTTCAATCACAACTGTTCTTTGGAAACATGAAAGCTTTTCTAAAAGTAGTTCCAGACCACTACTTCATTAGTAAAGTGGATTTTCTGGTAGCCTCCCACTCAAATAAAAACCAAATCTTTTCAAGATGAACTAAAGTTGGCTAGGTGCTTAAGTTCAAATTAACATTTGTCCATGGAGTTTTGGGGGGTAATTTTTAGTTAACTACTGTTTCTTAGCCTAGCATCATTGATAGAGGAAAATGAGTCTGATGAACTTTATTCATCAAATTATTTATACTTTTATTTATTATTGAAATGTATTGATTGTACATACCTCTTTGATTTAAAGGGCCTCATCAAATGCTAACTCAAAGTCTAAGGGAAGAGCTAGATTTTTAATGCTCACATAAAAGTATGAGTAAGGTGGGACCCATATGAATTTCTGGTGGGGAGGGATGTTATTCCAGAGGCAGGTGCAGCAGCAGAGCAAGCACACTTTCTGGGCCCAAGTTTAATCACTAGAACCCAAAGCAAGCTACGTATATTGTATTATATGGGAAGAAAAGTAAGAGGTTAAAAAGAGACAATAAGCTCAATGGCCATTTACCATTTAGGTGAGGGCTCAAGAACATATAATTTAAAATGGTGTATATTTATATGTGCAGTTAAAAACATCTGGACTGCCCAGGGAATAAACTCAAGTGAAAAACAGAGCGCTTTATCCTGCTTACCTGTACCATATTCCCTTACCCCAATATATTAGTATCTAAAAATCAGATTTTCCTTTGATCCTTTTAAGCTACTGTCTCTGCTGAGTCAGAAATAAAACAGACACTAGTTCAAGTATAGGCTGTAATTATAGATATTAGATAGAAGTTAGGGTTTCTATTTTTAAAAGCACAATTTGTCTTAAATAATCTGAATGTGGAAGATGCATGTAGCATCTATAGACGACTATATTGTGTGGAATCTCATGTTAAAAACTCTGAAGAAAATGGTCGTTTTGAGTTCTGAAGACATCCACATCAGTTTCTTGGCTGCAGCTGGAAAACGGTAATGTTGCTTCTGAAGCTGAAGTTGATTATTTGGTAGAGAATTGAAGGGAGGCAATAACCTCCTTGTCTTTCAATATGCCACTCTCCGGCTGTGTTACACCGTTTCCTATCATTTCAGTTATTAAAAAATGTGCATTTGGACAGGGCACATCTGATAATAGAAGACAACCGTAAGTTACTCTAAATATAGTTGTTCCTACCTTTACTGAGAAAGTCTGGTGGTTTTGATTAACCATGAAAAATCTAATATAATCTTTAACCCATTTTATTTCCCACAGTAGCCAAATAAGTGGTTCTACAGAGCCCAGAAACATTTGATCCCTTCACTATTGAAGCATTTGTGGATAATCCTATTCTGAGTGAACTGTTCTATTTGTCACTTTAAATCATTTTAAATTACAACTGATGGACTCAATGTATGGACTTGGCAGACTGAAGATAGGTGAAATCTGTATTGTGCCTGGTGATACCAGGGAAGCTATTGAAATGTTGACAGTTCCAGTCTATTTTACATTGTCACGCTATTTTGGGAATACAATAATCAATGCATGCATAATATGATTTGAGAATTAAGGTAAGGCTAACTAATGATTTGACAAAGAAATTACTGAATCCATTCCTGGAAATCTCAGCTACTCAACACTGATTCTGCTGTACAGGTTTGGCTACAAAGAGATGTTCCCCATTTTATTTTTCACCTAATTGTAGCCAGTTCTGCATTGCAATAGAGATCATCTATTCCTAGCAGTAGATAAATCTTATTAAATACAGCTTAAGCAGTGAACATATATTGGAACAGATATTTACTGGACCTATTATCTTAACAGCCTCTTCATCTTAAGAATTCTGAGTTTGTACTTACTGCCCAAATACCCGAACCAACATGGTTGGATTCATGGTCTTTACCCTACACTATCACAATATTGAGATGAAGGAAATTCGATTCAAACTGATTTAAAACTAGCTCATTTTCTTTGAATTAGATTAGAAAATTAGAAAAATGGCCCTTATCTAGCAGTATTTCCCAAATTGGTAAAAGGAACATGTTTTCCCTGCTTACTAATTTAACCTTATTTGGTATTAGCATTATTTGTTAATATTGTATTAACTATTGTATTAATAGTATTAAAATTATTTGGTTATTCTGTTAAGTAACAATTTGGTTATTTAACAGAATAACAGTTGGAAGGAACCTTGGAAGTCTTCACCAAAGACCTTCTATGGAACTTGTAGGTAAGTCAGTTGCACACATTCAAATTTAGAAACCATGGTTTTTATATTTTAAGAGGGTAACATTCCATGTCATCAGATTTATGCCCGACAACTGAATCTGACTAGACCCGTTGGTCTTAATCATAAGTAACACCAAGTTTATGCAATATTTGAAGTGCTAATAGCTACAAAAACATTTTTACCTTCTCTGCAGAACATCTTATTTGGGCTTAACAAGGACAAGCGGCTTGTCAGCTGGCAGGCAGGCAGGCAGGCAGGCAAGGGTGTGGCAGAAGGCAGAGCAGGCAATGGGGGTGGGGTAATAATTTACAAGAGCAATTTGTGAGCTTCCCTCCTGGCATCCCCACTGATTTGGCTTCTGGGAAGCCAGCAGGTAAGATTGCAGTTGGCAATCATGTGACCACAGGACATCATTAAACTCAAGCCACTTGCCAAATGCTCGAATTCCAATCACATGACCATGGGGATGATGAGATGGGCAGAAGTTTGAGGACCGGTTGTAAGCACCATTTATTCAGTGTCATTGTAACTTTGAACAAACATTAACAAGTGCTCACTAAATAGGAACTCCCTGTACTGCGATGTTCCTTTGGTTAAGGATATATCAAGAGAAAAGAACATCAAATTCCTACTTTTCACTACCATGAAGACGTAGTATTCTCCAATACAGTACGATAGATCACATTTTTGAACAACCTTCAAGTAAACACCCTAAAGTTTCCAATTTCACAAGTATGAAAATTAAGGCTATTACAGTACTATCATAATGAATCAAGTTAATAAACAGACAACCCCTTACGTTAATCCCTAAACATATCAGAAATAATGAAGTGATTTCTGGGCCCTTCTCTTTAACTTCAATTTATTTCTGTGCTAAAGAACAAAATAAAACTTTTGCTATTAAGAATTATCCTGCATTACTTTACAATACAAGATGCAATTAGCACAATGATTTTTTTAAAGAATTTTTGAATCGGACCGACTTAATTAAATTTAATTAGAAAACAACTTGAAATATGAGGGGGTGCTCTTTGATGCTCTTTCAGTTTGGTTTTCTTGCAGTTATTTTGTTAGCCAAACTAGGTAACATCAGTCTCACATGGACCAGAGTTGTGGTGGCAGTAGTCAGAACGCAGTATTGCAGGCTAACCCTGCTGACTGCCAGGAATTCTTCTAGACTGTAAAGCACCATGAAGTGGCATACAAGTCTAAGTGTTATTGCTATGATGTTACCTAATTTGGGTAATGAAATATCTACAAGAAAACAACCAAGTTAGGAGAGCAGGTATGACCCATCATTTAAATGACACTACAAATATTTTTATTGGTAGCTTGAAATATACATTACATAGGTTTAAAAACTTGCAACTAAGGAGGGGCCGTTTAACATTTCCAATGAGCACAGAAAAATAATTCAAGACCAGGGTAAGATGACAAAAATAAGCTAATCTAGTATAGTAGTTGAAACTGGGGAACTATGAGTTCTAGTCCCAGTTTAAGCATGTAGCAGCTGGGTGACATCGGGCCAGTTTCTGTCTCTAGGAAGGAGACAGTGGCAACCACTTCTGAAAAAACTTGACAAGAAAATTGCAGTGATTAGAGGCAGTTAAGTGTCAAAAACTGACTTAAAGGCAACCGTCCTGATTTGTAGAATATATTGCAATAGTAATAACCTAAAAAATGAGAAACTCCCCAGGCACTATTAACACTGAAAGAAATCTACAGAAGTAGAAGAAGCAAGGTAATTACAATATGGGGTAGATCATAATGGATATTTCTCATTTATTCACAATCAGAAGTGAATTTTGCCTGAATCAATCTAATGTATAACACTACCTACTAAATAAAGTTACACTGACACAAACATTTGAGTCACTGATTTAATTTCTTACAAGTCAAACTACACATTGTATAAAGATTATAAGATTGTACTAGTATTGTTTTACTAAACTTATTGATTACATGTAAGTTTGGTGATTGGATTTCACCTCACATATACTTATTTTAGATTAACTGGAGCCCTAATCCTAACAGTTTAGAATTTTTCACTAATCAAGCTGCTTCTATTAGTAGAAAACTAGGGAAATAATTACTTCTACTGTAGCCGTCCACATCTTCAAAATCTGAGAAAAGAATGTGATGGACTACAGCAGAAGAGAAAGAACAAATATATTACTTGAGTGGATTTCTGCTTGTGCAATGGGGGACTTCATGCAGAAACACTGGGTTCCAAAACATTATCAAATTTAGATTAAGTAATATTGTTTTTCAGAAAAAAGCAACTGCAAAATTAATGAAGAAATTGGGAATTGTTATCTGGCACCTGGACTTATCAAATGAGTTAAACACTTATTGGTTTTAAGGTGTTAGGCAAAACTATACCATGCATAGTTAGATAGCCATTTTTATTAAGTGATATTGCCGTTAACAACAAAAAATGGCAACTTATGGTACAGCACAATGAAATATTCCAATTTATACTCAAGGACTAGCTTTATAAGCATCTTTGATTTGTTCAATACAGCTCTTCTATGCTTTTAGAAGAAAGCCATAATTCATAAAACTAACCTTCATTAATTTTAAAATAATGGAAATATTTAGGGAATATTACCATTTCCAAAATCTTCACACTCAAAGTTGTATATAAAACCCATTTTCCACTCCCCAGCATATTACTTCAGCTGTGGCTCCAATAAAAAAAAAGGCCTGTCTTAATTTCTATCCCCAAAAGAAAAAAAAAATATTTTTTTACTGTTATTCCTGTACACATCTCAGAAAGTTTTAAGTACTTCAAATGTTTTATCTTGTTTACTTGGCGAACAAGACCATTCCTTTCTGAAATCAAACAGGTAACCAAATACTAATATTAAAAAAAAGACCTCTGGATGCCCATACAATGTTCCATAATTGCATAATAGCTCCAATCTTAATCTTGTGAACTGGATCTTGACCGTGAACGGGATTTTGAACGTGACTTTGAATGGGATCGTGACACATCTCCTTTGGATGGAGACTCAGAATGAGCCTTTGCAGGTTGATGCTGCATTGGAGAACGGGAATGAGATCTGCTTTGTGATCTTGATTTAGACTTTGTTTCTCCTTTTCCATTTTCTTTAGGTGAACGAGACACAGACCTGGATCTGCTCCGAGACTTTTCTTTGGATCTGCTGCCTGATCGTGAACCTCTGCTAGATTTCACTTTTGACTTGCTTTTTGATCTAGATTTTCGACTTTTCGATCTGGAACGTGATCGGTCTTTACTCCGAGACCTAGATTTAGAGCTAAAAAAAAAGGCCACCCTTAAATTATGCTTATTTTAGAAGGTATTATTAAATATATCTAATATACTGTCAATGGTAAAACATCTAATATAAAATATGCCCTCACCGTGATCGGCTTTTTGAGGCACTACGGGATCTACTCCGGCTGCTGCGACGACTTCGACTGCGTGATCGTCTTCTAGAACGGGATCTAAAAAAGAGTACATTCTAAATAAGCATTGTGAGGGAATCAGGAATTCTTTTTCTTCATTTTACAGTTTAAGTACATAAATACCTTTTCCAAATGTGGTATTACACACACATACAAAATATATTTATCATCAAAATGTCTTATTACACGTACAGTATGAATAGCATTCCAGTCCACGCTTGGAAAAAATGGACTATGCAAAAGAACAACATTCCTAAACAACTTTCTAGTGCAGTGATGACTAACCTTTTCGGCACCAAGTGCCCAAAGCGCGTATGTGCACCCCCAAAATGCAATGCTTCCCCCACGCATGTGTCCCCTGCGCCTCAGCACATGACCCCCACGCATGTGCGCCCTGCTCCACGCGCATCAGACCCGAAAATCAGCTGGCTGGTGAGTGCATATGAGCTGCAGAGCCAAGCTGGGCGACGGCTCACATGCCCAGAGAGAGGGCTGTGTGCCATAGGTTCGCCATCATGGTTCTAATTCATATCTGATGCATTAGAAACAAGTGAAAGACTACATCAGTGGTTTTAAAACAACAAAATGTATAGCAATAGGACTTTAGACTTGTATACCGCTTCACAGCCTTTTCTAAGTGGTTTACAGTCAGCATATTGCTCCCAACAATCTGGGTCCTCATTTTACCGACCTCGGAAGGATGCAAGGCTGAGTCAACCTTGAACCTGGTGAGAACTGCCAAATGTCAGGCAGTAGGCAGGCAGCAGAATTAGCCTGCAGTTCTAACCACTGTGCCACCACGGTATAGTTTAGTCCTGAAGGATTTTTCACATCAAATAAATTTATATACCAGTTATATAAATACCTTGATCTACTGCCGGAGTAAGATCGTCTATGGCTCGATCGTGGCTTATCTTCAACTAGCCTGATTTTTCGTCCATTTATCTCTGTACCATCCAATTTATCCAAAGCACGCTTCATGTCAGAGTAAGAACGGAATTCTATTACTCCTTCATTTGTTCGTTCTTTATGGGCATCTGCATACGTTACCTCACCTGCTTGCCTCATGAAATCCTTAAATAAATGAAATCTTTATTAAGTCAAAATTAAAGGTTCCATGAACTCAGAAACTTTTTCAATTTTTACAGGATGTACCAAAGTTCCCCTGACCGGGGAAATGAGGCGGGGTATAAATCTAACAAAAATAAATAAATAAATAAATAAAGTAAATAAAAATTAAATGTAAAGTTAGTTTAGAAAATATTTTTATATTAACTTACTTTCAAATCTTGCCAACTACAGTGACTGGAAAGGTTTTCAACAATTAATCTGTACTCTGTACGAACAGGTGGCCCATATTTATCTCTTCCGGATGCTCTCCGACTGCTATATCCTCCACCACCTTTATCATACAAAAATACAAGTTAGTGACCTTATAAGAAAAGCAAGTAGATCAGTTCACTCTAGTCTATAAATTGTATTTACAGGAGGACTTTATTTTTCTAATCCTTCAACAAAATTTTAATTCGCCATATTCTATATATTAAAGGCAAATCAAAGTCTAAAATCCTACAAGACTGTGCTCCTAAACTCTGTTAGAGAGTGACTGCACCTTTATTAGATTTACCTCGCTAAGTTTTATTTTACAGAACATTGTAAAATATAAAACTTAACTGATTACATGCATTTTCTACATTTACAAAAACGATTACTAGATTACACTAAGTACTTACATCACAGTATGAGGTATATGGTGGTGGTTTGGCCACAACACACGCAAGGTAACAGTCACCTAGTTCAGTTTAACCAGTTTTGTCTAACCCTTGGAATCCTCACCATCACCCTGCGTCTAATGGCAAAAGGCTGCTGTCGTCATGGCTTCCGGTAAGGTCAGCCAAAGGGTCATAGGGCAAGGGTCACACAATGTATGGAAAAGCCATGGCCAATCAGGAAAGGCAGTCATCTTAGCCTCAGTGGACACAGCCTCAGCCCCACTGGTCACTTTTAAATTGAAACATCAAGGACTTGTTAAAAAATTTGAATTGAACATGCAACAACTTCAAAAAAACATACAAATTTTTAAGAAATCCCATCCCCCAACGCGCCCAACCCAAAACAGGTCTATCTTACTGCTCTTAACCATTATAAAAAGTTCTACGAAATGCAGCCCATTTTTTTCAAGAAAATATTAAAGTAAATGGCTGTTGCATTAGTTAGTTGGCTATTTTGTCTCCAAAATTAACATGGCCGCCTTCTATCAAAGCATACCATCTCTCTTCCAATTTCTAAGCAAATACTCACATTAAGGCATAGCCTAATTTCTTTAAAACAGCTGTGACCACTTTTAAGTTACAGCTTTAGGTAGTGGAAAAATTTCCCACTCGCTTTCCTGCTTCTTTGGAAGCTTTGTGCCAAATGTGTTTAATTAAGAGCAGTGAGTATTGGATATATAACTCCCAATATGCCTCCTCCCCCCAGGTGGTTCTGCACTTATAAGCGCCATTTGCACGAGAACGCCCAATCCCCGTCAAGAAAACGTCACTTTTAAATCCCGAGGGGGAAATTAGCCTCCCTTCGGACAGCAGGGATGGTTAACCACCCACCCATCTTCCCAAATTAAGGTCCAAGGAATCCTCCTCTACCTGAGCTGCCCCCCCCCCCCCCCCCCCCCC
>JANHGC010007686.1:26580-38512 GCA_027560395.1 Boaedon fuliginosus
GGGCATGGCCAACTCGATGTCACTCACAGCAAGGTGCCACCCTACCTTGCGGTGAGTGACATAGAGTTGGCCCCGCCCATCCAGTCACATGACCACCTAGCCACTTCCACTAAGCCCACAGAACCGTTTCTTAAAAAATTTGAAACCCACCCCTGATCAGTGGAATGACTTGCCTCCAGAAGTTGTGGGTTCTCCATCATTGGAGGTTTTTAAGAAAAGATTGGACAACCATTTGTCCGGAATGATATAAGATTTCCTGTTGAGCTGGAGTTTGCACTAGAAGACCCCCTAGGTCCCTTCCAACTCTGTTATGCTTATTAAATTATCTCAGCTTTTGTTATTATCTCAAGGCATCACCATGATCCTTAATTCACCTATAAAGGTGCATTTAGTCCTCTACTGATAAACAAGAAAAATGAATTTTGGATTTCCATTGTGCTTTTATAAAATTTATTAGGGAGGTGCTTTCTCCTTCCCTTGTTTTTTTATAGTTAGCAGAAATCAACATGTTTAAAATAATGTGAGAGGTAACATGCATTTGGTTTAACGCCCTAACTGAATTAGTTTCTTAATTAAGTTTCCTAGAGAGAGTTCAGACTGTATTCTCCAAAAGTCAAACAGACAAAATCTTCAGTGTAAAAATATTCCATAGGGCACTGACAAAATTGCTGAAAGATCAGTGAACTTTTTATAGTTCATAAGTCAGAAGTTACCATTATACTACAATGGCACAGAACAAAAATGTCAGAAATGAATAGTTTTTAAACAGTTTTCCCTTATTCAAACTACATATTCTTTATATTCATCTTATGTTTTTTAATGAACCATGGACTCTACTGCCTGCAAAAACTGACTCCTTCCAACCTCAAGTCCTAGAAGTTTGGTATCTCCAATAACGTGCAATTGGAGATTTAGAACTATTTTCTATGCCAGCCTTAAATTGCTTTTCTCCTTCATCTTTTATATTGCTGATTCCTCGTAGAATCTTTTCTAGTGGGAAATCAACAAACGTCACTCAAATTTGCTATCTTTTATGTTTGAAAAAATAATAATTCCTCTATACAGAGCTGAAGAAGCTTCTTGGATGAAAAGCGAAACATCTTCAAAGGAAAACAAGAAAGTCCAGTTGACTCTTGAAAAAAAAAAAGCATCTTTGGGACAACTATGATCGCTAGAGCATACAATGTGTATCACCTGCAGTCATGCCAGGCTGCATAGAAATGCAAGGAGTGGTTCCATTTGTCTTATCGATAACAGCAAGAATATCATAGCTATATCTTTGTCAAGGTCTACATAATAGAACTTTCACATACCTCTTCATATACTTACATAGTATATGTGGTTTGTGGCATGGACTAGTCTAGCTTTGACCAGCCTTGTGTTTTCCAGATGTGTCTGAATTTTTGCTAACTGTAACCCCAGAATTTCTGGAAGGTTTCAGATTGTGGAAATTATTAGAAGCAACAAATCTTGTTGGGTATTGTCAATGGTGAAAGCTTCAGGAAACTCCTTGCAAACTTAGGTTTTTTTAGTCAGTGCTCAGCAGAACTCTTAAATTAGCATAGTCTGGTGATCTTTGGAGTCAGGCTTCTCAGGCAGTTTTTAAAGCGCTTGCATTTTACTATGCTAAATTGCCTTTATAAAAGTTCCATTGTATAGGAAAAAAAAAACAGCTTTCCAAGAATGGTAGCAGTAGTTTAGATTGTTGATATACTGAAGGAGAAACAGTGTGTGAAGAATTGGCAGCTTTTTAAACCTAAAATAAAACTGGTATAAATGTTTTACAGATGGTATACAACTTCGTTGATAATTTCCAAAATAGATAAATCATGCAGTAACAAATGTTGGAAATGCCTTGAAACGAAAGGATTGTTTTTACCTCATGGGGTGAACATGCAAAAAACATCAAAAGTTTGGGGATGGGGTAGCACCATCCAGAGAATTTTTAAAATTACATTTGAAACAAAATCCCAAATTTTCTTATTAAGTATAATCCCATAATATGTTAATAAAAATATCATAACTTATTGAGATAGAAATTCACAGCTGCAAGGATAAATTTTGCCTTACATTGGAAGAAAGATAGAATACCAACAATATCTAATTGGGTTTAAGTGTTTATAAATATTGCAAAATCAGTTACAGTACAGAGAAGGGGAAAATTCAAAATTAAATACTTATTCCAAGCTGTTCTCTTTTCTTTTCCTTCTCCCTCCCTTTTTTGTACTCATTAATATTGTAATATTTTATCTTTCATCTTTTATCTTTATCTTATTTAACGGCTGGACCAATCTCAACCAGACTTGCCATGCACATACCTTACCCTCTAGCAACAAGCACTGTGGGGGTCAGACATGCCACCGAGGGGTCTTTGCACCCCAAAAACAGTGCCAAAGTGCTGACCCTCAGCAATCCTCACCGGCAAGCAACTCAGCAAACTCAGAGAGAGAGAGAGAAAGAAAGAAAGAAAGAGAGATATACTATATAAGTAACTCTATGTTCATGGCTATATTAGAAATAATATTTAACATTGATATATTTTTCTATTTTGAAAGGCTTCATTTACTTTCATCATTATAGATGTAATAGTTTTCAGTTTCTATTGCATAGATACCACTGTACTTAGTTTATATCTGTATTCTAAAATATATTATTACTATTCTATAAAACAATTTGGAAGAATGTGTATGTTGTGTAGATAGCGTTAGAACTTCACAGACACAACAAGATATTATTCTTCAGGAATAAACATAGTTTACTATTCTGTATCAGGTATTGCTTGGAAAATATGACTTTGTAAGCTGCTTCATCTCTGCTTCATAGACCTCAAAATCCACAAAGCCTATTCTGGTTGAAAATTCTGGGAGCTGAAGATCTTATTTTCTAGGATGTACGTTAAGTAGTTTGTGCAATAAGATAAGCATTTTACAAATATAAAGAGATACCACTACTAACTCTTCCTCCTTTTATTGGCACAGAACTTTAATGCATTCTACATGGGGCTGCCTTGATGACCATTCGGAGACTTCAACTGGTCCAGAATGCAGCTGGTCGAGTGATTAAGGGTGTACTTAGGTGCACCCATATAACACCTGGCCTCCGCGAGCTGCATTGGCTCCCAGTGGTGCAATTCAAGGTGCTAGTAACAAAGCAGGATACCTTTGACACCTTCTGCCACCTCATGCCTCCCAGTGCCCATTTAGATCCCACAGAGTTGGCCTGTTATGGGTCCTGTCAGCTAAACAATGTCGGCTGGCGGGTCCCCAAGCTTAGGCCTTCTCTATGGCAGCCCCGGCCCTTTGGGACCAATTACCCGTGGAGATTAGAACCATCCCTAACTTGCTGGCCTTCCGCAGAGCCACTAAAACCTGGCTCTGTCGGCGAGCCTGGAATTGATGCCCCCCCCTCTTTTTCGAAGAGTATTGTTGATTGGTGTGTGATTGTGTTTTGCATATTTTTAAATATATTGTATCGTTATTGTATTTTACATGTTGTAAGCCACCTCGAGTTCCCCTTGACCGGGGAAGAGAGGCGGGGTATAAATCTAATAAAATAAAATAAAATAAATATCAGCCTCACCTTTTCTGTCTTCTGCTCTTTTGAAATTAACTTGCCTATTATAAAAATCCTATGTGCTATAAGATTTTGTGCAGCTGGAAAAGAGCCAAGAATAATTTGCAATGGCTGAATATTTTAATGTGTTCATTGAAACTCATACCTATCTCATCTGTGCTGTGTGGGAGGGAGGTAGCAAGGAAATCCAGTTCCCTCCTGTTAATGAAAGTGCTACTATTTTTCTTCAGAATGAAAATGGGGAGAGGGGATGAGTTTAGATTAAGGGCTCCATACCGCTGCATTCTCATTCATAAAATGGGGGCATCCTATTTCCCAGAAGTGCTTTGAGATTAATTATTTAAAATCAAGAAACAGAGAGAGAGAGAGAGAAGAAAAAAGAAGGGAGTGAGTGAGGAATACAACACCTGGAGCATGAATGAGGCAGAAATAATACCTGTATAGTCTGTTTTATCTCGTCCATTTTTTTTTCTTTCCATGGCACTTGGTTTAATGTATTGAGATTTAGTTGCAACCCTGCGCTTGAGTTATAATAAATGAAATTATTTCACACTGTTTTGAATTGCAATGTGGCACTTGGCAGGATTGTCCACTTTCACCATTTAATTTGATCTTCTGATATTCATCATGATAACTGATTCTGGAACCAGGGGCATAATCCACTCTCACCTGGCTATTTTCCAATCATTGACAGTACTTTCTAGATGCAGGATCAGATATAATAGTGTAATTTTTATAGCTTGATAAGGGTCCCTGCCCAATAATTCATTGATACTGGACTTAATCAACTGTAACTGCTTTGCAACTTCAGCAGAGTCCTTTCTAGTCATCCTGAACCACTAAAATAATGACTATCTTAATATTGTCTGGCTGGTATGATCTGATTTATAACAGTCTATCTCTTTGCTCTATTCTGACCTAAAATTCCATGGAATATGGAACTTAAATGTGAAGAAGGAAAACAAGCAAAGGATTTGGAATAAGGGCAATAAACTTGGGTCTCCAGATGTTCTGAGCAAGCTTAATCAGCATGGTCACTGGTAAAGAATATTGGGAACTGTACTCAGCAACATCTGAAGGAATGCTGTGAAGTCCATTCAAGTTCTACTGAAGCATGTTTTACTGAACTCAGTAAAATGTGTTCTTGGGTAGGTCCATATAATTACAACCTCAAGGCCAAAGTAAAAGCTGGGGGAGGGAGCATCTGCAGGCTTTAGCAGCCACACTATGTATTGAAATGCTATGCAAATTGAAATGTGCTGCTAAAGAGAGTCCAGCTATTTCTATGTCCTTTCTTATAAACTCTTTCTCTTCTCAAATACCTATACCACACAAAGGAAGCCAAATGCCTTTGTTCTCACAATGACTTCCTGGTTCCTTTTTATTTTCAACAAATATAAATCTAAAACAAAAATGGACGCAGGAATGAATATTTCTTATCTGCCCATAAGTGAAATTCTCTGGGCAAAAATAACAATTTTAAAATATTTCTAGAAACATTTTAAATAGTAGCAAGTACGTTAAAAGTAAATTGAAATGAATAAATCATCGTCATTTAACGATCTCATCCCTTGCGGGGTGGAATCTGGGCAACTGAATGGAGCTACTAGAGTGTTTACTGGCGGATGCCCTTCCTGACTCCAATGCGGAGATTTGTTCAGCAGATATATTCTTATTGTGCCCAGAGAAAGAAATATCTGCCTCTATCTAGGTTTGAATTCACACAGCCTCCTGATTGTGAGGCGAGAGATCTACCTTTAGGCCACCATACCACTCCTAAAATGAAATTAATAGCCTGGAAAATCTATAATTCTTGTGCAGAGTAGGAATTTCATATTAGATCTGAATCTGTACTTAGGACAGATCATGGAACCAAATTGCAAAAGGCACTCCCAGAAAGGACCTTCTGCTCCTTCTGTTGCATGAAAGAATGTTACTATCACCCAAAACATTTGAGGAGGGGCAAGGCTATGGAAGGCTGAACAATTGATATCCCGGTTGTTATTGCTGCTAAAAACAAAAGAACAAAACAAAAAACTAATGTTGATTAACAGCTTTCTATCAAAGGTAAGATGGGATCAATGTTGTTTTTTTAATTAAACCAATGGACAGATATTGACAGCTGCACAAATCAACATGAAAATATAGCATTCCATATAGCTATTTCACAAAAGAAGGAATACAGCAGAGAAGACCTTTTTTAAAAAAGTAAGAATCTGAGAGAAATTATACCCTCAGCGGGTATGTGTGGAAGAAAGAAGAGATGGGAGGGGACGATAAGAAAGGGATGAGTAGAAAGCACTGTTTCTTTTAAAAAAGTATTTGTACAATTTAAATTGTGAAATATAACAATCATGCTATAAAATTAAAAATATTGATTTTGACTTTCACGAATTTGCATATCTGGGGTAGACATCATTGTCAATTTCATAGAAAAGTTATGCTGCTTCTGTTGATTTGACTAATCTAAGAATCTATCTGATGTAAATTTTTCATTACCCTATGAGATTGTAGGGGTGGGGGGTGGGGAATCCAGGTTTCCATTCCCCCCTAACTTGTAACCTGCTGTGCTTCATATCAAGAACTGTTAAGAGTTGCCTGCACCAGAATCAATGCAATTGTCAGACTAATTCAAAGACGCTTGTCTGAAAGCTGGATCAGCCTTTGTGTTTTCCCGTAGGGGAAAAGTGTCAGAGCTACTAGGCCAATCTAAAAGTAAAAGATGTCATAGTCTATATTGATCCATTTGATGTGAGCAGGAGACCAAGTCAGGTGTTTCATAGGACAGGTTATGTTTGGAAATGCAAAAATAATGACATGTTTAGAATTCTTCATGGGAAACAGCTTATATATGAGACAGCTGTCAAGGCAGGTCAAAACACCAGGAAAACAGTCATAGCAGTGGCCCTTTAATTGCTAGTCTGGGATGTGCAGCTGACAGCTCTTGAATACCTGCATGGCAATTTTAGTACTCCGTGCAAATTCAAGCTGCTTCACAGCCTTTCGCTTATGTGTTCCTTTTGATGGAGCTGTCTTACTAACATGGAATTTTAAATTTTACAGGTAAACATTTTCAATGTTGGTTTGATACTGAATTTTTGGTCGGGTCCTGAAGGAGCAAAATGCTAGCTATCCTGCTATGCCATACTTTTCAGTGCTAAATTAAAGTAAAAAAAGTAATTGTACCATAGAGTACTAGAATTTATAAACCCTATTGAAGGATACCACATCACGGGCCAAGAAAATCTGGACGATCACTAGATGACAGTAAGTCGCTAGCTCGTTGCTGACATCCAGTGGCCATTTGGATTTTTGCTGGCCAGGTCTGATAGATTCAAGAAACCCTGACTTTGAACATAGCCACTGTAAAGATCAAAATGATTGAGTAGATAGTGGATATAGCAATGTCATTCTTCCTCTCACCAACTCTTCTCTTTCATATTTGCATGTATATGCCCTTGTCTAGGAGCATAATAAAGTATTGTTAAATGCAGATCCATTTCCCTCTCTCACATTCTCTCGTACATTACTTTTTGTATCAGCTTTCTTCTCTTCCAAGTGTCAATTTGAAAAGCATACAGTTTCCCTACATTTACTCTTCCTCCTACAATCCCACATTCTTTTTCATGTAGTGGCCAGCCAGGCTGAAACATTGATAACTCCATGAACTGGTTGAAGATGATTACATGTCATCAAGTCCTTGTCAAACTCTTTTTTTACGAAGGGAAAGTAGGGCTTCATGAAATAAAGCTCTTTTTTAAGCTATTGTATGAAATCAAGGATATTGTCTGCACTGTTATGTAGATTGATCTCTTTCAGTCTGTTGGCCACTGTCGTTCTCCAGTTTACTGGCATAGTTTAATTAGAGTCTTTACTGATGGAAACTTTGGGATATTGTTCATATACAGATTTTAAAATAACCCCTTGCATGACTGGTTTATTTGTTCTCATTATCTCTGTTAGGGAACCATGCAGTCCAATGTGTACCCTTAGACTTGCATTTGAATATAACGGCTTTGTTAAGGAAAGGAGTCTGAGTTCCATAGCCAGGGTCATACATTTTTTCTAAAGAAGGTTACTATTCATGGAATCAAATGCTGGATTGGAGTCTATATAAATAATTTCAATAAATAAATAATAAACGTGAACAGTCAACCCTCTTTAGCGGTATATTTTTCTACTGGGTGACATAAAATAAAACAGTTGTCAATAGTAGAGCAGTTAGGCCTAAATCCAGCTTGCTGTTTGGCTAACAAGCCCTTTTGAATGACCTAGTGCCCCATCTATATATATAAAAATGGATGTGTGTGTGTGTGTGTGTGTGTGTATCTTCCAGCATAACTCTGAAATGCCTCGAGCAATTTCAACCAAACTTGGTACACAAATGACTTACCCCCTGGAGACAAATACTGTGGGGGGTAAGACACCCCTAATATCCCTCAGTGTGTGTGTGTGTGTGTGTGTGCGTGCCTAAAAAGGCTTCTACTATACAGCACAGTGGACTTGTCATGGTCACAGTACTCCACAAGGGGGCTCCTTCTCAGTCCTCCAAGGAAATGTCAGGCGGTTGGCCAAGTGCAAACTCCCGAAGAGAGGAATAGAAGACCTGCGATGCTGCGCGACAGACAGTACAACAGCGTGAGTCCCGACTACATTAATACAGGATTAGGATAAATAAATACCCGGGCAATGCCGGGTTATCGGCTAGTCTCGTATAAAAAAAATATTTGACATACAATTTTGCTGCAACTTCAATTAGACTAATAGGTCTATGATTTGAAGAATCACTCTTAACACCATTTTTGTAAATGGATACCACAATAGAGAGCTCCCAACCAGCTGGAATTTGGCAGAAATTATTTAAACTTGTGAATGAAGGAGCCCACCCATTTACATGACATTTGAATAAATCAGGGGTAGAAGATCTTCTCCAGAAACCTTATTGGACTTATGAATGAGCCCTCTAATCTCCGGTTCAATCACTGGAGTCCAAGGTGCGGAGGGACTACATGTCCTTTGTAGATCATTTTGTGAGAATTCTAGTCCACTGCAGTTGGAGGCAGTAAATAATTGGCTGCAATATTTTTCTCACATGGGTGTCTATACACTGTTATCATTGTTATTGCCATTCTTTTTAGGAGATATTGCTACTAAACCAATCAGAGATTCTGCTGCTATATATGTTGTTAATACTGTCTGTTGTAAGTTCCTCAATTTTCTCAATATTTCATTTCATTCACTGTTTGGCAGTGCTCCAAAAGAATGAATCAGCTGCTACTTCTAGAACTTCATCTGTACTCTCAGCACTTGACTTTAGGTGTTTATCTGAGTTGCTTAAAGGCCATTTATAGTTCCCCGCTATCATCCGAATCGAATCCAGTTCCTCCAATATATTTTCAAAATGTGATCGCTTTTGGGGTATGTCATCTAAATCTTTCATTTCCATTTTTTATAAATCCAAGTTCCACGGGGAAGAAGAAACATGCAAAATAAACAAAGTCCTCTCCAAACCTATTTAAGGTTTCAATCTTCCAACTCAAATCACACTGCAGTCCAGACCAGAACAGAAATGGGAGCTCCGCAGGGGATAATATTGCAATGTTTATTTTGACACCTCACTTTCCCCTGCCATTTTCTCCTCTATTAATTTGGCATATTTCTTTTTTGTTTTATATCGAAGAAAAAGAAACAATTTCCCAAGTCCAAATCAGTCCAAAATTAATGCTTTAAGTTGCCTTCACTTTTCTCACCCGAAAACACGATGTTGACCCTTCTATTTGCTCACTTGTCTCCAGGGCCGTTCCGGCTTGTAGCGGCATCATGCCACCTTTTCCGCTCCTCAGGTATGAAGTTTTACTGGGCACCCAACTGGGGGGGGGGGTGGCGTTACCGTGATGCATCCCCGTGATGCTTCTTATTCTCCAGCTTCTACAAAGCCGGATTTGGTCCCTCAGGATCCCCTGTGGAAGGAAATATCAGGGCGTTTGCATGGAGCCCCATGCAAACTGTGTCCTGTCTCCCCGAGATACCGGCCCTGCCCCCCAACAAACCATCTTAATTGTTGTATCCTCTTCCTTCCATAAAGAGGCCTTGAGACAAAGTTATTTTGGACTTTATAATTACCCTATCATATATCAAAGGTCAAAATGTCATTCTAATGGTAACTAATACTGTATATTTTCTTAGATTTCAAATTTCAGTTGATACTGGAGATCAAATCTGGACTTTCTACCACATTTCTCCTGTTCACACAACTCTCTAAGAACCTGGGTATCAGGTCTGTTAGATCATTCCTTGGAATTACATAGATCAGTCACCACAATCTTTCTCCTACAGCTTTCAGCCCCACTTGAAATATCTCCAGGTTATTACCATCCTCTCCTGCACCTAGAACATCCTTTTGCATCTTGTGTACCTCTGGCTCCCCCCACTCCCCTGCACTTCAGCATCATCTTAGAAGAATTTGTCAGTACTCTGTACCAGCAGTCAGGCTTGGGTACAGTCAGGTAGAAGTCTCTCTGAGCTCTGATTAATAAGATTTTATCAGGAAGAAAAGAATATGATAAATACCAAGCAATATTACTGCTGTTAAATGTGAACCTTACACACAGATGACTAAGAGTAGTCGGTGTCTTGCTTTTTTCTCTCTTGTGCATTTAGTGAATCAATCAACCGCAGTAGAGCTGGAAGGGATCTTGGAGGTCTTCTAGTCCAACCCCCTGCTCAAGCAGGAGACCCTATACTTTTTCAGACAAGTGGCTGTCCAGTCTGTCCAGTGGTTGGAGAAAGATTACCGCCCTGAGAATGTGTGAGCTACTCTGCATCTGGCTGTTGTTTATCCAACAGTCTCCCTTTTAATGTGAGAATCTACAAACACAGAGTTTGAGTAGAATATATTTTGAACTCAGCCCAAGATGGACAGACTGGAATATTTGATTCATTGAAAGAGCTATCCAGATATTGAGCATTTTTATAAAGCAGCAGATGCCATCCACGCACTGTGTTTCTCTTGATAATATCTTTTACTGTAGTCTCAAGTATCCAAGCCACCTAACAGGCCACATAATCAGGTTCAGTGTCAGTCGGCAGTTATAACTAAGAGGGAGAGAGAGAGACATTTGTAATTAAAGGAAGAGCAAGGACTACTCTATTGAGGCATGAGAGGGGAAGTTCTGGAAGGGGTGGAATTCCTGTTAAAGAAGTAGAAGGGATGAAAATACCTCTCACTTGCTTCTGTCCATTGTGTGGTGAAGGCAGGGATATAGAAAGCTGGAATGGAGAGATTTTATCAGACAAAAAAGAAATGGAAAATGTCCTCCTCCAAGCTGGATTCAGATAGGAAGAGGGGACCTGGAAGAGGAAGAATATCTTGATTCTCCAGTCATCCATTAGCAGGAAGGAGGGGACGAAGCAGCTAGATCTCTTGGGAGAGGGAGGATAAAACAGGAAAAAAGATGGTATAAAGAATAAACTGGTAAGGCAGAAACCGGTGGTTCCAGGTCAGAGAGAGCTGTTGTGTTAAGATACATTGGGTTCCTTCCCATGCCATTAGAGAATTGCCAAGTATATGTTGACTCATACACTCGGGATCATAGACGTACTGTCTGTATGGGCTTTGATTAGTCTACTACTGTAATAGGCAAATCACTTTAGGCAAATACTTTGTCCTTGTCTTTAGAAAGATAACTACAGGTAGTCCTCGACTTACAACAGTTCATTTAGTGACCATTCAAAATTACAGCGGCACTGAAAAAAAGTGACATGACAATTTTTCCACACCGACGACCATTTCAGCATCCCCGTGTTCACTTGATTTACATTCGGGTGCTTGACAGTTGGTTCATATTTATGACTGTTGCAGTGTCCCCAGAGTCATGTGGTCCCCTTTTGCGACCTTTTGACAAGCAAAGTCGATGGGGAAGCCAGTTTCCTTTAACAACTTATTATTAACTAGCTGATTACCCAGCCTTGCTCGGGTTTTTAAAAAAAATTATTTTAAAAGAAGTATAATTGTGGTGTAGGGGGTGAATGGAAAGTGGTGTGAAAATCAGATTGGCGATAATAGTAACCCCAGGTGGTTTACCGTTCTTCCTCTTCATCCCCCTCTTTGTCTTATAGTCTTATTGCCTCTCCCCCTGGCTACAGCACCACAGGTGAAGGAAAGCGGGGGGAAGGGAAGGGGGTGTATTTCTCCTCTGTCCTTCTCTAACTTTTCCCAACAGCACTTCAGGTGAAAGGAAGGGGGGGGTGTTTCTCCTCTCTCCCTCTCTTCCTTAGCCCCACAGCACCTCAGGTGAAGGGAAGGGATTGAGTTGGGCAACTGACACTCAGGGGAACTGAAAAGTGATTTTGTGGACGG
>JANHGC010007686.1:61135-71370 GCA_027560395.1 Boaedon fuliginosus
TAGCCGCCTCGAGTTCCCCTTTGGGGTGAAGAGAGGCGGGGTATAAATTTAATAAATAAATAAAATAAATAAATAATAAAATAACAGTAAATGAAGAAATGGGCCCATGTTAGTGTTCAGGCACTGGCGAGAAACCAAGGGACTATGAGTTCTAGTCCTACCTTGGGTATGAAATTAGTTGGATGACTTTGGGCCGATCATTCTCTCAGCTGGGAAGAACTGACTACTTCTAACTCTCACAAAATAATTGCTGGGACTAGTCCAGGCAATTTCCAGAAGTCAATATTGACTTGAAGGTACCAAAATGCCAATATCAACAACAACAACAGACTGAATGACAGACACCTACATACATGCAAGTAGGCTTACACACACATATCTAAGGACCACATATTATATTCCTGTTTCCTTAACTTATGACTCTATTGCTCTCTCAAAGAGAAGGAACTTCCATATATATTAGCAGTTTACATAACATCTAACAAATGTGCTGAAGATTGCCATGAGCAGATGCTTTTGCAGAAGCCTGGTGGTGGCCAGTCTTCCCTGCAGCCCAAGCCAAAATGGCTCTGGAGAATAATGTCTAGAGAGTGGACAGGAGTTGACTTCTTCCAGGAACCTAAAGTAGCCAATAACAACTGGGCAGATCCCAGCCTCCTGAGTGGGTCATCACAAAAATCACCAGTGAAGTATTGTATATTATTTCTATCAGCAGAAGGAAAACATTATGCATTTAGAAACCTAAATATAAATGTAATTTTTTTCTGTAGTTGAACTGTGACTGAGTTAAAGGGTACAACATTTTAAAAATAGCAGGCTTTTCCATGCCAAGGGGGTGTAGGGTGAGTCACCTCTTAAAGAACACACATTGGAAAAGACCAAGTAGCATCTACAAGGGGGAAAACACTGATGTATATCCTCATTTATCAGTAAGTGTGCTGTGTTGGATTTCAACCAGCCATGGGCTCCTTAAGGAAACTAAAAGTGTTCAATTATGATTTTCATAATTGCCAGCCAATATGGCAATTATCCAATACAAATGGACCACACGGAATGCAGTTTCCATTAGCTGCAGCAGGTCAGGCTTCCTCTTTGTCTTAATGTATATTCTTGTTTTCCAAAAGAAGGGATATAGGGAAGATGGGGGAAGATACTCAGTTCTTATGAAAATTATTTGATTTTTTTGATAATTTAATAATTATAAAAAATATATAAAAGGATGAGGTTTCCTTTTATGTTTATTGGGGGGTCCTTTAATTCTCTAAAATACTGCATTCCATCATATATTGTATACAGCCATTTTTTGTTTATTTCCCAGGGACTTCATTGTTAATAGACTCAGGATCTTTACTGTGGGAATTGTAGTTGTACAATGATGGTCTTAATTGACTTGAAATGGACGGGGGACATTGGTTTGCCATTTTCAAGAACAATTTTGACTAAACCTGGAATGTAGATTTTATTTTATGAAAGAGATAAATGTTAAAATGAAGTTATTGATTATGGTTAATAAGGCAGAACATTAAGCTTATGGAGAAGCCAATCTAGTAAAAGGCAAAGGAATCATACCATACAGGGTCTCGTAGGGCTGACAGAGAAATCTGATTGCAATTCAGAGTGGATTTGCCATGATCTCAGATTAAGAAACCTATCAGCCTAAGGCAGCTCTCAAATTTGGTCAGGGTCATTTTCCTTTTAACACACAATTTTAATAGGGCATGAATGACAAGGCTACAAGTCTGATATAAGACAGTTTGCTCCCTAAGGCTGAAGAGAAAATGGCATTTCTCTCCACATCCTCCAAAGTGCCCTGCACTGTATGCCAGCCAAGGGATTTTTTTTGGCATCTGAAGCACAACATTGCACCAAGGGCCTTTTCTGTTTCTTGGCAGAGAAGGTCAACAATACATTAAAAACATAAGCATTGCCGGTCTTTTTTGGGACACTCAAAATCTGCTGCTTGAAACTTTTATCTCCTGTGTCTATTAGCCTACATTACAAGAAACTCAGAAGATTTGCCTGAATCTGTGAAAAGGTTTATATGATGACTCTCTCTCTCTCTCTCTCTCTCTCTCTCTCTCTCTCTCTCTCTCTCTGTGTGTGTGTAAGAAAAATAATTTCATTTTCCTTTCCTCAGCAAATGTCATCAGGTAACCCCACTTCCTGATGGAGTACTAGGCCAGAACTAGGAAGGATGCCAAAGAAAGGGTCAATTCTTTCCACTTGTCCTATATGTCTGCAAAAGAGTCTCCAGTTCCTATTTACCATTCACAGGGTTCCTGATGATCTGTGTTCAGGGCAAAACATTGTTTTCCAGGACAGAGTTAGAAATGGTGCAGTAAAAAAGAAATAATGCACCAATGTTCAGGTCTTCTCATTCTCATTCATATAATGCTTCTTTCCAATGTTAGTGCTTAATCAAGAAAAATGGAAGTCCCCAATCATTTTTATGTGCCCGATGTCATATGAAACAGCACTGCTTGCTTCCCTGTATTGAATTAATTGCTTTCCTATAATCATATTAAAAGGGTTTGAGCTTCCCACTCTCACATAGAAATATATATCAGCTGTTCAATATTTAATGGCAAAACATGGAGCATGGTTTCTTAGAAATAATGAAATGTGTGAGACTTAACTTATCATCAATTCTGATTCTAAATGTTGTTGCTGATGATTTTAAGGATGTTTTATTTCATTCCAATAATACTACAAGCCAAAGAATGCCAACTGGTACCCAGCTTCAAGATTTGTTTAAACAAGAAGCTTTGTATAAACAAGAAGCTTCCATTCGTATTTAGAACTTCTTTCATATTAATTGGGAACAGATGAAACCCCCCCACAAATTGTTAGGAACAGGTGAAGCAAAGAAATATCCAACCTATTCCCCCTTCATTTTCTCAGGATATTTTCCTGCTTTCTTCTTACAGAGAAAAGAACAAAAATAAAATGTAACATGCCAGCCTGGCTTATCATATATTGGAATAATTAAATTCAGATACACCGTCAAAGGGAATACATAAAAGTATTAACTGTTGGACCTAAACTCTCCATTTGTGCCACTATCTCTAAGAGGTAAGTGTAAAACCAATTTAGCAGCAAGTTGGTTTTTCTTATGTTGCATCAAAGTTTTGAACAAAGGTTTTATCTAGCAGCTATAGACACATTTGAAGAATTTAAACAGATGCAGATATAAGAGGAGGGAAATAAAAGGCTTGAACGGGTTTCAGAAGGGAAAATATTTTCAAAATGTGAACTCACCAAGACTCTTTTTGGAGTTGGGCAGCTTCAAACCCCAACCAATCAACCATCAAATAAATACATAATTTTTATTAAAAACAAAACAAAAGCAAGGCAGCTTTTGAGCTTTGGAAGAATATAAGCAGATTCACACATAAGACAAAGGAAATAAAAGGCTTAAGATTTCAAAAAGGAAGATAGACTTTTTTTAAAAAAAATTGAAACCAAATCAAGCTTTTAAAAAAATTAAAAAAGCATTTGGATGAACAAAAGAGATGCTGGCAAAAACGTGTGTCCTGCATTTTCCCCTCTTCAGAATCATTGCATTCCCACTTTTCTGCTTTTTAGTTCCTCCATGGAACTAAGGCAATCAAAATTGCGAGGGAGTCTGTGAGAGTCTCATTACTAAATATCTGGCCTTAAGATGAAGCAGCTGCTACCACACTTTGCCCCTGACACTGATGAATTCAGATTTTTCTTACCATATCAGATTGCAGATTAACAGACGTGGAAGGGACCTGGTAGGACATCTACTCCAAACTCCCACCCAAGCAGGAGACCCTACACCATTTCTGACAAATGGCAGTCCAATCTCTTCTTGAAAGCTTCCAGTGATGAAGCTCCCATGACTTTTGAAGGCAAGATGTTCCATTGGTTGATTGTTCTCACTGTCAGAAAATTTCTCCTTACTTCTAGCTTGAATCTTTCCTTGATCAGCTTCTATCCATTATTCCTTGTCTGGCCTTCAGGTGCTTTGGAAAATAGCTTGACCCTTTCCTCTCTGTGGCAGTCCCTCAAGTATTGGAACACTGCTATCATGTCTCCCCTGGTCCTTTTCTTCTAGCCATATATTGTTTTTTAAATTAAAAAAAAACACAAAATAACAAAGTCACAAAAAGGACATTCACTGTATTTCATGGCTTACCCCTCCAATATACACAGTGAATCAAACTGGCTCTGAAATGAGTATTTTAACACACATTCCATAACCAGAAATCTGTTTTACCAAGCATATTAGCTCGGCATTTGAAAGTTGAGGTTGGCCAAATCAGTATGTTTTTGGAAAGACATAAAAAGATAACAATGTCTCCTTTTTGGGAAAAAAATCAGTGCTTCCTTAAATATGGTACAGAACATCCTTATTACCTGTAACACTTTTGCTTGAGGTCTACTTTGGTTTGCTAATTGCTATAAATAGTTGCTGTCACTTGGGCTGCAGATATTTTCCAATTTGTTTCAAGTAGATTTGCCAGAAAAGCAGAGTGGGTTGAAGGGAGGGTGACTTTTTCCCACATATTTGCCTGGAGGAGACAGAATGAAATAATTTGACAAATATGTTAAAATGTCACCATGTTCATGTGGGAAAAGCCATATGGCTGGTAAACATCACTTGCAAACATTTGGACAAGACTGGTTTTTGATGGATGGTTGGCTAATGTATGATTCTCGTGACTTGGAACAAGATGCAAAGTTACAGAAACAGCTAAACGGATGTTAATTCTCCTATTTGTATTACCAGGGAAATGTGTACAGGGGTAAGGAGGAAATATTTTGGACAGTACCAGTGCTTTACAACAGATGTTTTATAATCTTAAAACCAGTTAACTAGAGAAAACGATGGGGTTGTATCCTTTGATGTATTCACTTTCAACAGAATAGAGAGCCTCAGACTGAAAAAAAAGTGTGGCATCTAACAATGAGATGAAGCCTTTGTCAGACTTGGAATATTATGTTATTCTTGCTCCCTCACCTCTTAGAAGGAGCGTATTTGATATATCTCAAACCAACTACAGACCCTATGAAAATGAAATTGACGATTCGAAATTGATGATACAGGCCAGACTGCGCCCTCAACTCAACAGGAGGCTCCTAAAACTACATGCAAAGGGAGGAAAAGAACCGGGTCAATTGCTAATGACCAATCCAGGGCTAAAATCCCCAAGAACCCTAATCAGGGTTGCCAGAATTTTCAGATGATGAACCAGGTGACTCAGAGAGGCCTGGCACTCCAGGCCTGGCAGACGTTTCATCCATAGACAATGAATCATCAGATGAAGAGATTGAGGAATCCCTGCCAAGTAATTGGACAGGCTTTTTGCCCCAGAAGTGTTCCCAAGATCTACAAACATATCGTTCATACCCTCAGCCTCAAGCAAGTTGAGCAACCAGAATTGCCTTCTACTTCCACACAAGACTCAGAGTTTGACACAAGTTCTGTTATGCCTCAGGAACATCAGACTCCAGTGGTTTTCCATCTTCCCCCAGCATTCATGAAATCGATAATGAGATTCGGAGAGCACCAGCCACACACAAGGCCCCCAAGTCCAAGGTGGCCACATTCTACAGGGTCTCAGAGGAACAGGAGTCAGTCTTTAAACTTCCTGTTGTAGATGCTCCAGTGGCATCCTTGGGAGCCCCATCCTTCTGACTCAGAGGGATTCCCTAAGAATCCTCAGGACAGATGGATAGAGGTGTCCATACGACGGTCCTTTGCGGGCTCATCTGACACTCTCAAATCGGCGGCAGCAACGTCCTTAGCTGATAGAACCACTGTACTATGGCTACAACGCTTCATGGAATGGGAGAAACTGTCCAAAGCTGCGAGAGTGGAACTTTGCATCATGGCCTCCCTAGTGGCATTCTCGGCAGACGCTACCTAGGACTCGATGAACTCCTCTGCCAGATCTATGGCTTTATCAGTGGTGGCTTGCCACTCCATCTGGCTCTGGAATTGGGAGGACGATGGGTCAGCACAAGGTAAGCTAGCTGACTTACCTTTTAAAGGCTCCAAACTCTTTAGAGATGACCTGGAGCCATTCCTGACCGAGTCCAAAGGGAACCATAAGATCTTACCCGCAAAGCCTAAGCCGAGACAGCAGACATATTCCTTTCAGCATAAGCTTCCCTTTCAGTCATTCCGAGCACAGCCAGACTCTAGAGGAAACAACAACTTCTCTTGAGGATGCTACTCAGCCTGGCACCCTTGTGGCCCAAAACCAAAGCCACATCAACCCAGGCCTAATGCCCCAAATCCCAACAAACCACAGCAATGACTGCTCCTCGGCGGGCCCCCTCATAGGCGGACGCCTCGCCCTCTTCCACAGTCTGTGGAAGGAGATCTCTATGGACTGGTGGGTGAGGGAGATGTTGACAAAGGGGTACTCCCTGGAGCTCAGGGCTTTACCTCCCGGGAGATACATCCAGGTGCAAAAATTCTTGTGTATAGCCAAGCATCTGCGTACGTTAAAGGCCATCAGACACCTACAGAAGATCTTGGTGATAGAGTGAGTGCCAACTCCCCAATGGGGTCTAGGGATGTATTCCCACTTCTTCACCATGCTGAAGAAGTCGGGAGACACCAGGGCCATATTAGACCTAAAGTGGCTAAATTGTTGGATGGTGAGACCGGCATTCAAAATGGAAACCCTAAGATCCATCCTGAACTCCATCAAACCCGGGGACTTTATGGCCTCCCTCAATTTACAGGAGGCCTACCTCCACACCCCCATTTTGCCATCCCACAGGAGATTCCTGAAGTTCAACTATGGGGGTTCACACTTTCAATTCAGGGCTTACCATTTGGACTTACGTCGGCTCCCAGGGTGTTCTCAAAGATTCTCATAGCAGCCATAGCCTACCTTTGGCTGCAAGGACTGGCCATATACCCGTACCTGGACGACATCCTGGTGAAGGCATCATCTCGTCATCAGGCAGTAGCCCATCTGGAACAGACCATGGGCCTCCTGGGATCACTCAGCTTCGTAATAAACATGGAGAAGAGCACAGTGGTGCCCTCCCAGAAGATAGTTTATTTGTGGGCCACCATAGATTCGGTTTCTTACAAGGTATTCCTGTCCCCAGAGAGGAGAGACAAGACCCTGGCCCTCACCATGTCGACGCTCCGATTGATAGAAGAAGGGAATGACATCCTGACACTATCCAGTCTCCTGGGCATGTATTGCTCATGCCACGGCATAATTCCCAGGGCCCGATACTGGTCGAAGGTGATACAAAACCAGCTCCTACTGTATCAAGAGCACACTGCTCTACACAGACATAGGACCATTCTTTTGAATTGGGACTCCAGGGAGGACATAAATTGGTGGGCCTTGCCCCGGACTCTCCATGGAGGGTCGCCGATCTCAGTACAGGATCGTACCACCATTCACACAGATGCCAGCCTGATGGGATGGGGGTGCACATGTCAGGTGGTGCGGTACAGGGCCTCTTTAACCCATCGGAGATGAACTACAGCATAAATTATCTTGAACTAAAAACAGTTCTACTAGCTCTCAAACAGTGAAGGGGTCAGTGGAAAGAAGAGACATCATTGTGTACACCCACAACATATGTGCTAAAGCCCACTTAAACAGACAAGTGGGCATGAGATCCCCACAACTTCAGCATCTGGCAAGACAGATTTTTTCCTGGGCAGAGATACATCTAACCTCGCTGGTGGAGGAGTATGTTCCAGGGTCACAGAACTCCATGGCCGATTGGTTAAGCAGAGAAAAGGTGGATGGGGCGGAATGGAGGCTGCATCCTGATGAGTTAAGGGACCAGAACTATTTTATAGTTTAAAACCAATAAAAACTTTTTGGAAAAAAAAAAAAAGGGACCAGAACCAGCACCTAGGGTCCATGGAATTAGGCCTGTTTGCATGCCATCTGAACTCAGCAAGGGTCCCTGTCCGGGGTCAGAGGGGATGGATGCCCTGCACAGGGTGTGGCCAAAGGGGTTGCTTTCCCCCCCACGAAGTTACTCCCCAAGGTGGTGGGAAAGCTAAGAAAAGAAAAGGCAGAAATAGTCCTCATAGCTCCATTCTGCCCCCAGAGGCCTTGGTTTGCGGACCTGAGGGAGCTCTGTCTCTTTCCCCCAATAGCACTGCCTCCTCGATCAGACCTGTTATCCTAGTGGACCATCCACACCTCTCCAGCCTTCACCTCTCAGCATAGAGGTTGAGCGGGAGCATTTAGCTGGTTGCGGGTATTCATTGCCTGTCATTGAAACCTTGATGGCTAGCAGGAGAGCATCGGCAAATAGACTGTACAACAGCACTTGGCCGGCCTTAGTTAAATGGTGTAACGTTAAAAAAGTTCAACCGACAAAATTACGGGTTCCTGAACTGCTGGGTTTCCTACAGCAAGGGTTAGACAGGGGCCTGAGTACTGCCACACTCAGGAGGCAGGTCTTCGCCATTGTGGCAGTTTTAGGTCACTGCAAGGGTGCAAGATTATCTAAACATCCCCATGTGAAACAATTTTTGAGGGGCGTTTTGCTCCTCAACCCTCCCCCCCGTGGTGAGGGTGCTGACATGGGACTTGGGGTTACTGCTACATGCCTTGTCTAAACCCCCCTTTGAGTCTTTGGCTTCTTGCCCTTTGAGGGAGTTGTCCCTCAAGGTATCACTCTTAATTGCGATTACCTCAGCAAGAAGGGTATCAGAGTTGGCAGCCCTGCTGATGGGATCAGACTGTGTGACCAAATACTCTGATAGGGTGGTTCTACGTACCGATCCAACGATTATGCCAAAGGTAAACTCTGTATTCCATAGAGATGCTGAGGTTATTTTGCCTTCCTTTTATCAGAAACCCGCTAACGATCAGGAACAGAAATGGCACAAGTTAGCTATCTGGTGTGCCTTTCAATTTTATTTGGATCATACAGTAGAGTTTTAGACATTCTGAGGCGTTATATTTATGTATGTATGTATGTATGTATGTATGTATGTATGTATGTATGTATGTATGTATGTATTTATTAGATTTATAATCCTCCTCTCTTCCCCGGTCAAGGGGAACTTGAGGTGGCTTTTTTTGTTTGTTATTTCAATGGAACAAACGAGGTAATAAAGCATCCCCTTCCACTATTGCCAAGTGGATTCGACAAACCATCATTTTAGCCTACTCTTAGCCCACTCAGATCTTAGCCCACTCAACTAGAGGGGCAGCGATGTTAGCGGCCTTTAGGGCATGCCACTCAATACAACAGGTGTGCAAGGCAGCCACCTGGAGTTGCCCTAACACATCTGTATGCCATTATAAGGTGGACAAATTTGCCTCACGAGGGATTGAATTTGGTCAAGGAGTTTTGCAATCTTTCCTCCTTCCATGGGTCAGCCCAACTTAATACAGCTGGGGTAGTGACGCCCAAACTGACGTCACCAAGCCCATCACTTTAGCCTCGTTCTGACATTTGGAGGAAAGGTTAAAGGTTGTTTGTTTATTACTGTCTATTTTCTTACACGATACTGGTTAAATTCTGTTGTTGAGAAATGAGTTCCATGGTCAGATGTTGGTGGAGCTTTTGAAGTTGGTTTAATAAAAGGTTGTTAAATTTTAGTAGTCTTCACTGCTTGTTTATATCTGAGCTATTCAGGAGCTCCACCCCTTCGACAATTGATTTGCCTGAAGAAGGGGCAGAGCCCAAACTGACGTTAGCAAGCCCATCATGGATCCCCCAAGAATGGACATTCACTGTAAGTGACCAACTATCTATTTATTTGTTTATAGATAAATCTCATAGAACTGAAAGGTACTTGCTTCTAACGAAATTTTTATAGGCTTGAAGCCCATGCTTGAATTCAATACAAGTTTACTAAAAACTACGAAAACATTACTTTAAATTTTAATCATCCATATGCCCATATTATTAATAACATCAGTAAAATGTAATCATGAAGGAATAAAAATTTAGAAAATGTAGATTAATAGAGACTCAGATTTTTTATAAGTACATATAACATTCTTATTATGCTACTAGAACTTGAATTTCAGAGTCATTGCAGCATTTTAAAATCATTTTCACAAATATAGAAGTGGCTAATAATCTTCAAATACATTTGGATATTACATGCATATTTATAATAATTTTCATTCAATTTTTTTCTGTGACTATAAGAGTAGATATTACATAATTGATATTGATGAATATGTGGATCACATATATTTATAGAATTGACCTGAAATTCAATCACCAAACTGGATTGGGTAATGAGT
>JANHGC010007686.1:71470-83564 GCA_027560395.1 Boaedon fuliginosus
TAGATAGATAGATAGATAGATAGATAGATAGATAGATAGATAGATAGATAGATAGATAGATAGATAGATAGATAACTTTCTCTCCCTGTCCGGGGCTATGGGTCATTGGTGGGGATGTCCTGCCATCCTGACAGGGAACAGTGGGGCGGGCAGGGAGGCATGAGGACTCCCAAAAGGCCAGGCAGAGCTGGTGCACATGAACTGGATAGCTGGTCTTCGTGCACACATGCATGCCAGAAACCAGAAGACCAGGTGGCATGTACACATCGGAAACTGGAAGATCATCGTGTGCTCACTCACTCCCATTTTGGTACTTGGTGCCAAAAAGATTTGCCAACACTGTGATATCACTGTCCTAGGGGATGGTATTATTAATATTAAAAGGTTGCTTGCATAGTCAGCCAAACGTTTAGACAGGATATGGCATTTTGTCCATCTGTCGAGTCCTTCCCAAGGATTTGGGATAGGCAGATGTTATATTAAAAGTATCATTGCAGGATATAAGCTGCCTTTTTCAATTGACTGATGGTGATTTTGTCAATGCAGATGGTGATTGAAGTAATGTTCCAGATGTTTTAGAATTGCACCAAAGGGGCCTATTACTATTGTAATAGTATAGTACAGATTTATTATACTATTACTACCTTTGCTTTCTTTTGCACCAGTTGCTCTACTTCTATTTGCAGGTCTTTGCATTTCGTGATTTTTTCTCCAGTTCTTTCTCTTCTATTTTGCTGACTCCAGATACTGCCATATCCACTCAGCAGACTTTTTTTTGTCTTTCTTACTGACAGTTGTTAAGTCTGGGGTGTTATGTGGCAAGTGCCTATCTGTTGGAATTCAAAAGTTGCACAGCTATTTAGCTTCTTTCTTTTCTAATCCTTTCTCTATTTTATGGTCCCACCAGTTCTTGCTTGCAGCAAATGGAATTTCAAGCAAGTATTCCAATGCACCATTATTGCTATTTTGTCATGCCATTGTCTGTAGACAGTCTGTGTGATCTTCTTATAGCAGCTAACAGGTGGTCCACTATTTCTTCAGATTATTTGCAGAGGTGGTGCTTGCTGTCTCTTGCTGTCTTCTCAATTCTGGCTTTGTTTGTATGCATTTGTTCTTAAGGCTTGGTCTTGTGTAGCCAGAATTAGCCCTCTGTCTCTTTCTTCAGTTTTTCTGGTTTTAGCCATAATCAGGTCTTGTTATCTACTTTGTCTGCTATTTTTTTAAATGTACTGGCCATGTAATATTTTGCCTTGCTATGTCTCTTTCCTATTCTTCACTTAATCTTTCTTTGAAGGACAGTTTGGTCTCTCCACAACTCAGTAAGCCTGCATGCTATTATTATTATTATTTGTAGTATTATTAGGGTATTTATTCCTTTTTTTCATATAATAAATGTTTGGACATCAATTCATGCAGGGGTTTAGGCATCCCTGACTAAGCAGAGCAAGCCTAACTCCCCCCTCTGACCTCCCCAGATTCTCTAGAGCAGGGGTGTCAAACTTGATTTCATTGAGGGCCGCACCAGGATTTTGTTTGACCTCAGCAGGGCCAGGGGTGTGGCCAAGGTGGGTGTGGCCAGCTCAACTTAATTCATGTCAGGGCCCCGGTGGTGCCCCAAGCGCTCTGCCACGGGCTAACCTCTACCAACAAAAACAGAGCTTGGGGGGACCACACTCGGCCTTCCCAAGCTGTTTTCACTGGCAGAGGCACTGCGGGCCAATCCTTTGTTTCCAGGGCAGCCCCGTGGACTAGATCTAAGCACCTCGTGGGCTGGATCCAGCCTGCGGGCCATGAGTTTGATACCGCTGCTCTAGAGGAAGGTATGATGAAAGAAGTATAGGTAATGTTTTGACAGAGATGGGTGGAACTGAGATTTCTGATGCAGCCTTATATTGTCCTTATATGGTGACATGAAGAAGCTCCAGACTCCCTGGAGGATATTTTATTGATTTGTTTATAAAGTGCCTCAAAGCAAATATTACATATTGTACATAAGGTGGAAAAAGTTTGAATATATACATACAAAAAATACCCTTTCAAGTGCCTTCAGATGTAACAAAGGTGTGCCAAGATCATTTTTCCTGGACCAGAGTTGCACAACCCTGTTTCCATAGTTGCAAATGATCCTACAAGCTTGGGGTGTAACCCTGGGAATCTCTCCAGTGCTGATGAATTGTCACTTTTAATGTGATTGGGAGAAGAAATCATTAAACACATGCGGAGTAATTATATTAATTGTACTGAATTTCATTTAACTTTAATTAAATTTAAATTAAATGAACTTAGTTTTGTTCTGTTTCTGGCCATTTTTTGTAATGTCGCCCTCAGCATGCTACTTAAATTATAGCCTTCCACTCAAACTCTGTAAAAGATAGCTATGTCACTGTTAGCAGCTAACTTTCCTAAAAGTTCTCAAAACTGTATACTTTTTTGAATACAGTAAAATATGTATGGTAAATTAATTGTAAGTAACATTTCTTTAATAGAATGATTTTTCCCTGGAGAGAAATGCTACTCTATGACTTATGAGTAGATTAGAAAGTTGTCCAGATATGGGTATCAAATGTTGGACCTTATAAAAATGCACAGAATGCACAGAAAGGAACATCTATGTTGGGACTAAGGCATGGGGAATTACAGAAAGGAAAAAGTGATCAAACATGCGATATTGATTGGGGAACAAAGGCGGGATGTAAATTTTACTACTACTACTACTACTACTACTACTACTACTACTACTACTACTACTACTAATAATAATAATAATAATAATAATAATATGCCTAAGTGGATGCCTATGGAATGAAGTTTAAAAGGAAAATCCCATGACTGGACGATGAAGCACCAAAATAAGGGGAGGAATTATAGCTCCAGGATGAATTATATGTTTTCGGTACAAAATGTTCCTGAGGTCCATATGTTGACACATCCAGTTTAAAAAATGTTGATAGGTAACAGAGGAAACATCTCTGAGACTAGAAAGCCAGGGCACATAGGAGTAGATAATTTATGTATAGATAGATAAAGGACCTGATTTATAGAACTTTAGCAATTGCTTGTTGCTCTGCCAGCATTTAGAATTATATCTAGCATATCAATCCAGAGGTCTGCAAAGATGAGGGGCTGTCATAGAGAAGAAGGAGTTGACCTATTCTCCAAATCACCTGCGCGCAGGATAAGAAGTAATGGGTGAAAGATCATTAAAAAGAAATCTAACCTAGAACTAAGGAGAAATTTCCTGACACTGTCTGGATCCATCGCTGAAAGTTTTCAAGAAGAAACTGGATAGTTATTTTTCCAGAATGGTATAGGATCTCCTGCTTGAGTTGGACTAAAAGACCTCCAGGGTCCCGTCCAATCCGATTATTCTATGTTCTACATTCTAATGTAGTGTTTGACAGCATTGTGCTATTTGGTGTTATTTCAACTTCCAATAATTGTGGCCATAATGGGAAGTTGGTTGATATAACTCCAATGTAGGTGAAGAGCACCATGTTGGGGATATCTACAATGGAATGGGTTATAAAAAATAATTTTTCTCAAAGTTTGCCTTATTTCACAGATTTTTACTAGCAATCTTTTTGCTTGTCTCAAAGAGAGAGGAAGTTCCAAAATTGAACAATAGAGGGGGAGAAAGAGCCATAACATTGAACCATGTTTCATTTATCCAACTAATTTTGTTCTAGAAGCATCCATTAAAGTTGATGTTTACCTAAAACAATTATTATGTGCTTTTTTTCCTAGACTTTAGGACATCATTTATTCAAATCCATAGTTTCCATAAAAAACAACATCGAAGAGCTTTCTTCATTAAGCAAAAATAAATTTAAAAAGAGAGCATATTCATTTCTAATGCCTCTCTGAACGACCCACATAGGTTGGTAACAAATTAATAATATTTTGGCCATGATCAAGGGAAGCTTAAGCCACCAATTAAGTCACAACAACTTTGCACTTTAAGAGAATGTCAAGTAGCAACCAAAAGTTTTAGAGACGAATGAAACTCAGATAACAAACAAACACACAAAGAAACAAATAATAAGCAAGCAAAGTGGCTGGGTGCAAGGTAAACAGATTTTATCTATGAAATTGTTATCCTCCTTTGATCCTAGTTCTGAAAAGGATTACTGGCAGGGCTTTTTTTCTGGGGGAACTCACAGGAACGGAGTTCCGGCACCTTCTTTTCCTTAGACTTCTTTTGTATATTAGTATATCTATGGTGTGCATGTGCAATACGATGGGAGTTCCAGTACCTTTTTTTTTTTAGTTCCGGTACCTTTTTTTTTAGAAAAAAAGCACTGATTACTGGTATAATGTTTTGCCCTTCCCTTTTCTCTGAGTGATTGGATAGTCAACAAAACATTCAGTGCTCAGGTTTTTTTTGTGATAAGACTAAAAATAATGCTTGGGGGTTTTGGTAGTGATGTCTCATCCTTCACTATCTCAGATGAGCATAAAAATATGGACCAAAAGAGGGTAGTAGTGGGGTCTTCAGGAATCTTTCTTGGCTAACCAAGAAGATCACAAGGAAAAAGTCACCACTCCCCCAACAACAGATCCACACCTTTCTCTTTCTCTGGCTAGTAACTATAGTTGGTAGATAGTATTTCATTCAGCATCTGCTGACTAAATACTAATTAAATTATATTTAGCTATTACTGCAATATATTATTACCAAATCTGAAAGGTAGTCATGGCACAATATTATGTAATTCAAACATTCTAGGAATCAGGCTAAATACATTGTGGGTGATTAAGTTTTCTATCAGTATATTTAGGAAGATTACTATTTAGAGCAAAAAATAGAAATGAAAAAAATGAAAAAACAGGTCCAAATCAACAAGTACACTATATTTTGATGTCAGATTTTGCATTGGGAGGGATGAGTTGTGTATAAACCAACAACTTTCTTTATGTCCAGAATAGAATATAGAATAAAAAAGAATAACTTTATTGTCACCTTGAATGTGCACTAATCAGCATACATTAAAATGAAATTTCGTTGCATACAGCTCTCAAAAGGTCACCACCTCCAATATATACTACATAAACGTGATTAAATAAATAAATATTATGCATATACCCACATATATGACACGGAGAAACAACAGTCTAGGTTGGATGTACATGGTGAGAGAAATGAATCTTGCAAGTTTACCAGATGGATGGCATAGGGATCAAAGCTGTTACAGAATCTGGTAGTCCTGATAGAAATACTTCGAAACCTCCTTCTTGAGGGGATCAACAGAAACAGACCGTGAAGTGGGTGTGTGAGGTCTTTGACAACGCTTTGAGCTCTACGCACATAGCGCTTATAAGCAGTATCCTGAATGACAGGAAGTGAGCTCCTTATAATCTTCTCAGCTGTCCTTACCACTCTCTGTATGGACTTTCTATCTGAGGCACTGCTGCCACCAAACCAAACAGTGATGCAGCTTGTTAAAATGCTCTCAGTTGTGCCTCTGCAAAAAGTAGCTAGGACAGAAGGAGAAAGATGTGCTCTCCTCATCCGACACAGGAAATGCAGGCGCTGGTTTGCACGCTTCACTAAGGATGATACATGGAGAGACCAGTTCAGATTGTTAGTTATCTGCACCCCCAGATATTTAATACTGTTGACCACCTCTATAGCTGCATCCTTGATAGTGAGTGGAGTATGACCATGCCGACTCTTTCTAAAATCTGCGATAATCTCCTTTGTTTTATTAACATTTAGAATCAGGTTGCTTTTATTGCACCAGTCCACCAGAGCCTTCACCCCTTCCCCATAAGCATCTTCATTGTCGTCCCAGATAAGACCCACCACTGCCGTGTCACCCACATATGTCACAATATGATTCACAGCAGATTTGGCACAGCAGTCATGGCTCATCAAGGTGAACAGTAGCGGACTCAAGACACAGCCCTGTGGGGAACATGGAGATGGAATTGGAAACTTTTCTTCCAACTCGCACAAACTGTGGCCTATCGAGTCCAGTATCATTGGACTGCTTGCAATGATCTGCATAACAAATTGCCCCACTTGAAATATTTTCACAGGGCAAAGGTTGGGGAAACTAATAATGTAAAGATGCCCTGCAGTCAAGCTAGTTGCTGGTGAATAGATGTCTGTGTATTTATTTATGTACAGTGTATTTATGAGTGAATTATAAATATCTATACCACCACCATCACTTACACACCCACATACATACAAAGTGGTAGTAGTGCAAGAAAAAAACTTACATACATTATTTTGATTCAAATAAACTAAATGTAAGAGGAAAAAAAGAACTAATAAAAAGTTCCATATAATATTGCTTTATTTATTTATTTATTTATTTAATTTATATCCCGCCTTTCTTCCCTAATCAAAGGGAACACAAGGTGGCTAACAACATTAAAACAACGATAAAATGTAATCCATAAAATATGACTCTAAAAATTCTAACAATAAAAAGTTTAAAACAACTTACAATAAAATTATTAAAAAACACAAAGCATACAACAAGCATACCATACATTCATACAAGGGGAGTTTGCTAATTGATTCCAAACCTGCTGGCAGAGCCAGATCTTCACAGCCTGGCAGTAGGCTAACGGAAGGCTTTAGTATCACTATGGGTTTGTTTGTTTGTTTGTTTGTTTGTTTGTTTGTTTATTTATTTATTTATTTATTTGTTTGTTTGTTTATTTATTTATTTATTACATTTTTATGCCACCCAACTCCTGAAGGACTCTGGGCGGTTTACAGCAGAGATAGCAATAGCACTCAGATGTTATATACTGCTTATCAGAGTTTTACAACACTCCCCAAGCAGTTACATAGTCAGCCTATTGCCCCCAAACAATCTGGGTCCTCATTCTACCAACTTTTAGAAAGATGGAAGGCTGAGTCAACCTTGAGCCTGGTGAGATTCTATCTGACAATCTGCTGAACAAGTCAGCAGAGATAGACTGCAGTGCTGCATTTAACCACTGTGCCACCGAGGCTCTTTTTTAATTCTATTGTTAAACTGGTCATTAAATCTGTCCTACATAGAAACATTACTTCCTATTGTTTTTAGAATATAAAAACTTCAAAAATAAAGAAATGGACTCATATTTGAAATTCATCCCATTGTATCAGGAGGCTAAGTCTGTTTCTACTGAAAAAAAGTTTATCATGCTCCAGGCTCAGTGGATGAAAGCTCTTCATAAAATTCCATGTTGTGTTTCTTTCCAAAATTATATTAATATATGCTGTGGTTTGAAAGAAAAACACAGCTCTGGGGCTGGACATGACCAAATCATATATATCAGGGATGTCTACAGACTTAAAAAGTTACGTCTGACAGTTGCAGTGGTGCAACTGAAGAACATAAAAACTGGGTGGAAGTTCAGTAGCTTCCCTTCACAGATCCCTTCCTGGTTGTGGAAGGAGAGCCCTGCAACATTCAATAGGAGCCCTTCCTTTAATTTCTCTTTTCCTTTGCCTCTGAGACTTTGAGGCAGCTGAATTAGCTGGGGCTAATAACTATAAAGGAAGAGGTTTTCTGTATCTGGGTGTTGGAAGTATTGAATGTTGTGATGCAGAGCAAGAGAATAGAAGGTTGCAGATGAAACGCCAGATCAAAGTTGATGTGGTTGTTTGGATAAAACTGGTGATGATTCAACTGCCCAAGAAGCCAAAGGATGAGTGCAGTAAACACCATGTCAATTCCAGAAGTACCAATGACTGGTCAGCAGCTGGTAATAAGCTTCTGTCTTTCCAACCCAAAATAGAGAACGAGAGATGCTAAAATCCTTATAGTAGCTCAGGATGGAAGTAACCAGGGCTTGTTAACAAAGCCAGCCATACTTACTGGATGTGATGTGATGTGATGTGAGGAAAAGGGCTTTATAGAAACTCACAGAAACTGGGAATATGAAGTCCTTAGAATTAAATACAGAGCAGATATTGAAATCCAGAATTCTATGGATCTGTGGGTATAGGTAAATAGCTATGGCTGCAGTGGTTTAGAAATTGGTGATATAATGAATTTTTTAAAAAGAAAAATGGTTATTTTTGTACAATAAATCCTTACTTGCAACAAAAAAAATTGGGGGAAGCATTCCTTATTTGTAGTCTCTGTGTTTCTTCAAATGAATCTGTCATATTGATGACTACCAATGTGGATTTCACTAAGAAAAGTAACTTTTTCTACGAAAGAAGACAGTTGTATGGTTACCGTCTTCATTTCCCTCTGGCCTGCTCGTAATCCTACCTGTGCATAATATCATATCACATCACCCTTTCAATAACTGCTATTGTTGAGTAGAAACTAGAGCACCATGTCACCATAACAGAGGCAAGTTTAAGCAAATATTATGAATTAGGTGAGGCTGTTGTTCACACAGCTGCTGTTTTCCTCCAAATCAGCCCATCTGAGGTTCATTCATGCTCAATTGGATTTATTTTAGTCCTTTATTTTCCTAATAATGTTTACAGCTCTGCATGGGTTGGAAATCATGAGGCAGTATCCACTTTCTCTAAATTGCCAGTACTCTTGGGCGATGCAAATTGGGAGAGGCACTTTTATATTATTTTTTATTTTAAAAACAACCTTTTGGATTAAGAGCAAGGAATTTTTTTTTGGTCTTTGCATTCACTGCTGTCTTGCGGTTTCTCTGGCTGTTGAGTCACATGAAGCACAACTGCTGATCCAGGGAGGTTAATGAGCCTCACTGGGGAGGGGAAGAGAAGACAAAGTCAGATTTGTTTTCACAACCCCCTCCTCATTTCTTCTAGCTAATTCCCTTGTGTGGATTATTGGTCACAGCTTTTGGTTCCATTGCCAAGAACATTGCTGTTATTGCTGCTATTTTTTTTTTTATGAACCAAAGATGGCAAACCAAGCTTTAACCACAGGCACACATTGGTGAAGGAAAGGAGAAAGAGGACAGGGTGTCATAGGGAAGAGAAGCCTAGCCATTTCCCTTTCTACAATGACAGCATGCAACACATTTCGGCAATAATCTGATTTAGAACTGTGATATTGTTTAGTTTGCCTGGACTAGGGGAAGTTAGGTTGTAGCTTTTGTTCTGCCCTCTTTCTATGGGGATTTCTCTATGCTATAAAAACTAGAACTGGCCTGTCAAATCCCCCAAATTGTGGCTAGAGAAATTGGGTTTTGGTATATAAATCAGAATTCGCCAAACTGGTTCAAAGCATTGACTCAGCCCAAAACTGGGTTCATTTTACCCAGCACAATTTGGGCCAATAATCATGCTGAAAGAAGAAACTGGGTTCAATACTTTATTTTTGCTTGGGCATAAAGATAGATGCTTGGGATCGATGTCCAAATCAAACGTGGCTGATTTTATATCATACAACCACATTTATTTATTTTATTTATATTCATCTTTATACCCCGCCTCTCTTCACCCAGGGGGAACTCGAGGCGGCTAATTTACACATCAGAATTTGCTGACGTTTCATCACTTGTTCCTGATTTATTGAAGACATATGCAGTTTAGGCTAACATACCATAATAAGCAAAGGGGTGCACTTAATAAGCTAAGCTCTCTATCTTTGGGTTTTTTTTAATAAGCTAATAATAAACTTTTTACCTCCAGACCATTGCCCGGACATTCTTGACCACAGCTTAAGCAAAATGTCACGTTATGTTTCCTTTTTCCAGTAATGGGCACACTTGCAAAATTCTTCAGCAGAATTACAAATCCACAATTGGTCAGCTAAAATAACACTTCCTATAACTGAAGCCCTTGTGACCAGTCCTTTTAGCTTCTTCCAATAAATGTCAAGGTAGGTGTTAACTTACTCTTGCTTCTTACAATAGTTATGTCAAGCAAAATCATAGACAAAGTGATTAAAATGGACTAAGTCTAGTTGAAGTTAATTCATGGCTCACTTGCATGAGATCTCTAGTAGTTTGTTAATACATTAATAGGTCAGATCCTCAAAGGCATTAAGATTGTCTTGGAAATTCAATTTAATGCACTTAATATACCAAGCCATCACTTATTTTAACTATATTTTTCTGGTACAGGCCATTGTGGTCTGGTTTAAAAATGTGCTATATCCTAAACTATAATTTAGTTAGATTTACACTGTGCTAAGCCAACACTAAACCACATTGTGGTATAACATGAAATACGATCTCAGCCAATGTGGATAACCAATTAAAATTTAAAATTCTTAGGAGCATACTTATCTTATGAAGTATTGTGTGTGAGCTCTCAATTAAGCTTTATACATATTTGTTATTGTTAAAACAATTTGAAATGCAAATTTGAATAGAACAAGGAATGTGAGACATTGATTTTGTCTAAACAAAGGGAAACTGTTTTAACATCTGTATCAAAAATTCCAATAAAACTGAAAGCTATGATTTATTCAATTAGAAAATATTTCAGGCATTGACTGCTATTATATTTTTATGAAAAAAGAGTGAACAAATTTAAAAGAAATGATTGGAAAGCTGCTTTTTTTATCATCTTTTCTTGTTTTCTAATTTTCTATTTTCTTATTCACTATTCTTTACTTTGTTTCTTTTCCAATATTTGTATTGCTTGAGTATAATGCTTCACTGAAACACTTTTTTTTTGCAATATCCGATGGTTATGTTCTGGGAAGAAATCATTATTTGTATTAATTTGACTAAGATAGGGTTTAATATTTACAAAAGTCCATATTTTTTAACTTTTTAACTTATTACATGGACCCTGAAAACTGGAAATAGATTCTGTGTGCCGTTATTGCTGAGAGACAAGTCCTTCAACACTGGAAAGATAAATGAAAGTATGGCTGCAATTACTCAGTGGACTGAAAAACCAAATGTTATTTACAACTTGCAAAAGGGTTGCTTTGTGTAGCGGCAAGTACAATAAAATATATGATTCCTTTTAAAAATCTGTGATATAAAACAGTAAATATATGTATACAGGTAGTCCTTGACTTGTAACAGTTTGCTCAGTGACTGTTTGAAATTACAATGGCACTGAAAAAAGTAGCTTAGGACCATTTTTCACACTTAACAACCGTTGCAACATCCCTATGGTCACATGCTTTACATTCGGTTGCTTGACTTGTCAGTTATTGGGTGACAACTGCATAAATGTAAGTCTGAAATCAACCAATCATAGGAGGAGCTTACATTTAAAACTCCCTCCTAAATGTATCTCTGCCTAAACTGCCAGTCAGAGGGTATAAATAGGAGTTCACTGAAGTGATTCTCTGACTCCTTGTCACAGTCTCACAGGAGATGCCTCCATAGGGAGGAAACAGGAGTCTATCATAGGATTTAGCTATTTAGCTGTTTTATTAAACTATTTTTAGTTTTACAACTTCTCTGCATTTCTGTGTTGTAAAGCAAGGGGATCGATCAATCATTCTTTGACCTCAAAACAACTCACATTTATGACACTTGCAGTGCCCCGGGGTCATGCGAGTCCCTTTTTGCAACCTTCTAACAAAGTCAATGGGGAAACCAGATTCATTTAACAACCATGTTACAACTGTGTTACTAATTTAACAACTGCAACGATTGACTTAACAAATGTGATAAGGAAAGTCGTAAAATAGGGCAAAACTCAATAAATTTCTCACTTAGCAACCTAAATTTTGGGCTCAATTGTGGTTGTAAGTTGAGGACTAGCTGTATGCAAAGCATCCTTATATATCTAAATTTTTGTTGTTGCTTTGCTCTCCTTTTTCTTTGTTCTTTTCTACTGTATTGGGGGAAGAGAGGCGGGATATAAATCAAATAAATAATAATAATAATAAATAAAAAATAATAATAAATAAATAATAATTAAAGCATTAGCAATGACATGCTATGGGGTAGGGAGGGTCTTAAGGTTGCAAATTTCTTCTATGGCAAGAGAACGTTTTGTCCCATCATTTATGAGCTTGTAGAGAATTCTGCAGTTTCAGCCACTTTTTCAGAGGAAGAGAACTTGGGTGTTTTCTTTTCTATAACAATCTTTTTTGATAGAATAGAATAGAATTTTTATTGGCCAAGTGTGATTGGACACACAAGGAATTTGTCCTTAGTGCAGGGGTGGGTTTCAAATTTTTTAACAACCGGTTCTGTGGGCGTGGCTTAGTGGTGGGTGTGGCTTAGCAGCCAT
>JANHGC010007686.1:83664-94804 GCA_027560395.1 Boaedon fuliginosus
AGACCTGCCTCCCTCACCTCAATAGACTCTGCCCAGCCGGAGTCCAAGCCTGACCGAATCTGAGCGACTTTATCTGCAAGGAACTGAACAAATTCCTCGGCTCTACCCTATACCCCACCTCAATTCCCCAGTCAAGAGGAATGGAGTGTTTATTTATTCTGGACAACAGTTCTTGAAACTAGAATATGAAATGTTTTAAATTTGAAAGATTTGTATAATAATAAAATTAAAACCCATTTGAAATATCAGCAGCTTATTATTTCATTTTTATATTAAAAAAAATCTACCAAATGGGTCAACATTTTTGTTTCTGTACTGTGTTTTTTTAGGTCCCTTCTTAAAATTTGGTGACTCCATTCTGTACGAACTTAATTTGTGGCATATGGCATCAGCTATGATATAAAGCTCACCACAATGCCCTGCGGATGAATATTTAATATGTCTTTTTTTAATAATGTCAGTTTAATAAGAGAAGCCCAACAGCATCAGTGAATTCTCTTAGAATTTGAACTCTGCCTTGGATCAAAACTGTCAGGTGATGATTGGGAAACTGACTGAAAAACCCGAGACCCTCTTTGACCTTATTTTAAGAATGAATATATAGCTGTTGTCCTGTTTCCCTGGAAACGGCTGCTTTGATTCACCCACTTCAGCTAGATGTAATGCCCAAGGATGCTTCCAAAGCTACTGGTTCCTTTCTCCATTCCTTTTTGATTGCTGTTAACTTTGGAAATATTGGGAACATGTAAGCCAAGCAATGCTCACTCCAATCAGTGCAAAAAGCAGCACTCAGCCTGGCTGGTGCCTCCTCACTATGGTTTTATTTTTGCTATAGAGGAGCTATACCAGGGCTGTCAAACTCATGGCCCATGGCCCGGATGCATCATGTGCTGGCCATGCCCACGCCTGGTTTAGCGAAGGGGAAAAAAGTCCTGATACGACATGTGACGCCGTGATGACAAGAATTTGACACCCCTGCTGTAGAGGAGCAGTTGTTGCTAAACTGCTAGGGCAATATATTTGAAACAATAGTATCTCAGGAAGGGCACTTGAACATCCCTGGGGGAGAGAGAGATTGAATTGAACCCAGAATCTGGGAGACTGGGTGGTGTGAGACTTCCCATCCATGGGAAACCAGCCTGGACACAAATCTCCAAAGCTTCGGTGTTTCAAATGGGTGCTTGATTTGGGATACCTCTGATTTGGGATGTTTCACTGTTCAGCTGGAAATAAATTGGCTCAGTCACCAAACAGCAATGCTTATGCAGGATCATTATTTTAATTTTAGTATTAAATAATTATAACTGTAATAAGGCTTCCATTCTTTGTGTGCACTTGCAAGTAACCATGCTACATATTCTTAGTGAGACTGATCTTTAGCTCCTGAAAAAATTAGAGGTTCTTTCTTACCTGCCAAAGGACTTACATGACTTCCTGCCCTGCCCCGCATGCATGCATATAATAAATACATTAGTTGGGGTCAAATGATGTTCTAAGCCATAGTTATCTAATTATGAATGGTTAAATAAGCCCTAATTGGTTGGGAGCACACATTGCACAAAATAAACCATGGTTAACCATTCACAACAGCTGGGCCCATCCAGCATGCTAATTGATAATGAAACAAATGAGAGTTTAGTATGAAATATACTAATGTGAGCTGAAATTATCACATGGCACTTCCACACTAATTGCTCCTTTATTTCTTGCAGTTGTTCCCAAGAAAAAAGCATATATAGCCACAAGGAATTCTATAATGAACAATAATGTTGCTAAATGGCAATATATTAAAACAAATATATTAAACAAATATATTAAAACAAATATTTCTAATCGGAGGCCAATCTAGTCTAATAGATAAACCAAGAAGATAAGTAAGGCAAAAGAACTAGGAAAAACTATGGGGGAGGAATGCTCATGGACCAACACCACCCCATCAATGAGAAGAGGAAGCAAAAGAAATGTGAAACATTGATCAGGATGAAATTACTATTACTGTAGGACATCATTTCATACTGCTTTTCCATAATAACATAAAGATTGAATCAATAGCAATGAAGCAGTCAGCTGCTGAACCAACCATAAACTATTTGCAGGGTTTTAGTATGCTTCCAAAACACAGCTCAATGGGTTTATGCTCAACAGCTTTTCTCAAATGTTCAGAGGCTGTGCTCATGGAGGTTCATGAAAGGACCTCCATTTTTTTGCACATTTTGTACTTGCAAATGTATTTCTAAATAAAAAAAATAGGCACTTTTCCCCATTGAACCACAGTGGCACAGTGGTTAGAATGCAGTACTGCAGACTACTTCTGTTGACTGCCAGATGACTGCAATTTGGTAATCTCACCAAGCTCAGGGTTGACTCAGCCTTCCATCCTTCTGAGGTCAGTAAAATGAGGACACAGATTGTTGCGGGCAATATGCTGACTCTGTAAACCCCTTAGAGAGGGCTGTAAAGCACTGTGAAGCGGTATAATAAGTCTAAGTGCTATTGCTAAGTGCTATTGCTATTGTCAGCTCCTCTACTGTACAGAGCGTCTGAAACCCATAAAATAACATCTGGCTACCCACAACTGAAAAGTCTCAATAAAGATTTAAGCCTCTTGTGGTCAATGGAAAAATACCACACTGAATTAAAATTCTGGGTAAAAATAAAGAAATTCCCTCTCTTCCAAGAGTCAAGTCGAACCCTGAACAAGGGGGCATGGCATAATGTAACATCTCTATCTCTCTGGTTTGAGAGCTCAAGGCAAAGTGGGGTTTTTTAGATACTATTCTAAAAACTTCCCTAAAAAGGAGAACTTAGTTTTGAAAATATACTGTAGGTAGCAATATTTTTTAACTTGGGCTATACTGAGTGTTGTAGGGTTACAATTTCTGAATTGCACATCTTGCATGATCTCACATAAATACTTGTCCAGAAACATATACCAGTCAATGTATATAGTATACAATGTATATTTTTCTTTCCACAGTAAAAAGGCTTGTGTTTATGTTTGTAAAAAGAATTCTGCAAGCCAACATATACATGAAAGAAAAAAAATACACAATCTTTGTTTAGAAAGCTGTATGTGGATAGTCCAGCCTACAGTGCTTACTCCAGCTACTCTTTAAAGGCAGCATGACATTTTCTACAAAGAGAGGGAAAGAGAGAACATTGTGAGAGAAAGAAGAAGGAATTGTAGTGATGGTATCCCTGAGAAGTTCATTCTGACCATAGAAGACAAACTATGTAGAAATAAGAAAAGAATTCTTGTGAAGGAAAAAGAGGAAAAAGTTCAGATACTCCTGTTAGCTATTATTACACCTATAGTGCCTAATACCAACAGGTTTGCAAACTGCAGAAAACTGATGCCTTCAATATTAAGATGGTCCAACTTTCTTCAACAGCTGTTCCACCTGTTCATGACTGAAACAGATCCCTTTGCAAAGACTTGGTAAGTCCATCTTGTACCATTTATTCTGTGAGTCAGTATTTCAGTAGGACAAGACCAATTTGTGACATATTCCCCACATATTAATATTTGGCATCACTGTAGTTTGTGTGTTGTATACCTTTTTGGATGAATTTACAAACTTACTTGATAACTTGCACTTTTCATATACAACTTCATAGATTTGAGTTGAAGATACTGTAAATATCCTATACTGTAAATAGGAAGGCAACAACTGATTGCTTCTGCTTAGTCCAATTGATAGCGCCTCCTCTAAAATAGAGCATACTGGTGAATGTTTTGCCTAAGGCCCGTGATTGCTGGTGTCATTATTTTAGATTTGCAATTATTTTCAGATGTCTTCTTATCATTTTGATTACAGTTCAATTTCTCTTTGTTGGTGTATACATCATCCAATGTAGTATCCCTACAATTGATGCAATATATGATTTGTTACTGTTGATATATAGGAGCTTACATATTGTGGTCTTGTATTGAGTATTATCTCATAGAAGTTGATAAATTTCATTGTTGGCATCTGTATTTCATTACCCTCTGTTTGTCCAAAGCACTCTATCAAATTCATTCTTTTCTTTGGTTGAAAAAGAAGTTTCTATCTTCTCTTCTTTCACTCTAAGTTCTGATAGGCATCCTCCAGTTGTTAATCACTTTGTTCAGATGAGCCATGATGTCTTAGTTCTTCCTTTGATCAATATAAGTCAGGACATACAAATCCATCTCTTGCTTTTGCATCTGGCTATGTGTGAGTCTCCTTTTACATAATATTTGATTTAGCCTTTCATGACAAGCTCTTGCTGCTTGATTGAGCGCACAGAATAACTTACATATGATAAAGTTTTTCTATAAGTTCTTCAAATCTTGGCACATGTATATGTCTTCATCAATGTCTCCATAAAGGATAGCTATCTTTACATCCAGATGTGGCACATGAATTACTGTCTTGAAGCTGCAGTGCTATACAGTACTATGCAGTGGATACACTGAGGTATATTTTAATCATATTTTGAAAGTGTTCAATGGAAGCTAAACCAACCTAATAGTATAAGATGTCTTTCTGCATCTTTTTTAATTGTGGAGACCAATTTGCATCCAATGGACTTCCTCCCATTTCATAACTCTGTAAGAATAGCAATAGCAATAGCCATAGCACATAGACTTGTATACCACTTTACAGCACCATACAGCCCTCTCTAAGCCATTTACAGAGTCACCATATTACCCAAAACAATCTGGGTCCCCATTTTACTGACCTTAGAAGGCTGAGTCAACCTTGAGCCCGTCAGGATCAAACTCCTGACAGTGGGCAGAAACAGCCTGCAATACTGCACTGTAACCATTGTGCCACCACCACAGCTCAATACTGTACATGTTTTATTTTGTAATGAGATTCTATCTCTCCTCTCAGTGTATATAGCCACTTATCTTTTGTTAAGATCTGGTATCCTTTCAACCTGTGGCTCCATGAAAGGCCCTGGCATCTCATTGTGTTGGGTGGGAGGAGTGTGTTTTTGGATGGTTTGCTTTAACTCTGATCCATGCTTTTCATTCACCACTGGTCATTCTTATAATGCAGCTTCTGTGTCGGCCTCTACATTGAAGGTCATGGTTTTCTTTTTTTGTGAATGCTGTATTATTATTTTTCTGGTACGGGTTTCTAAATGAAATTCTAACATTTTTCTTTGTGTAATTTCTCACACTTCATGAATCCAATAACCAGTGTGGCAACACTGCAACCTAAAAGATGGTCTTGGTGAGTAAACAATATCCAGTAAACAATATCCAGGTGAAAGCCCATTTTCTCAAAAGAAGCATCCAAAAAGATGGCAGAAAGAAAAAGAAGCAAAGAAGCAAAGTCAATTGTCTGTATATAAGATTCATATTTGAAATTAAAAAAAAAAACAACTTCCTGGAATTTCTCTATCACTATAATCTTTTTCTTAATACATCTCAGTAATCAAAACTCAGAAAGACTTTTATATTAAAAACTCATTTCCAGTCCAGAATACTGCTACAGATAAATCTTTACTACCTATTTGCCATTTATTTTTCAGCAGATTACTCCACAATGCATACAGGCTGTCCTTGACTTAAAACAATTGATTTAATGACAGTTTGAAGTTACAACGGCACTGAAAAAAGTAATTTATTTATTTATTTATTTATTTAATTTATATCCCGCCTCTCTTCCCCCAATGGGGAACTCGAGTTTATGACCATTTTTCACACTTACGACTATTGGGGCATCCCCGTGGTCGCATGATCAAAATTCAGATGCTTGGCAACCGATTCATACTTATGACAGTTGCAGTGTCCTGGGGTCATGTGATTACCTTTTGCAACTTCATGACAAGCAAAGTCAGTGGGGAAGCCCGATTCACTTGACAACTGTGTTACCAACTTAACAACTTTATTGATTCACTTAGCAAATGTGACAAAAAAGGTCGTACAATTGGGCAAAACTCACTTAACAAATGTCTCACTTAGCAACAGAAATTTTGGGTTCATTTGTGGTTGTACGTTGAAAACTATCTGCATTTTCATTGGTTTTTTTTTACAGGATCCAAAGTCCTCTTCACATCTGCAGCTTAACTTGTGTCTCCACTCTTTGGATAAACCTTGAATCCAAACTCTCGAAGTGCTTCCATTTGACTTTGCTGTATTTCATAATACAAATAGCATTGCCCCTTTGTCTGTTATAGTTAATTATTTTGCAAGTAACTTTCAATTATTATTGCTTCTCTCCAATATCAATTCAGCAGCCCAGTATCTAGAGCAGGGCTGTCAAACTCCCAGCCCCTGGGCCAGATGCGTCACATGGTGGCCACGACCATGCCCGGGTTAATGAAGGGGGAAAAAGTCCCGGTATGTCACGTGGCACTGCTGTGACGATGTGAATTTGACACCCCTGATCTAGAGTCATGTTTCTAATCATTTCCAGCAGTGTTCCATTCTTTTTTCTACTTTACAATTTTGTTCTAGGAATCAAATAATTTTTTTTCATGTACGTTGAAAACGGATCCAGAATCATAAGGGAAAAAAGGTTTCCTCTAGGGCAAGGGTGCATCAAGGTTGTGTTTGAGGGACATGGCTGGGGTTGGTGTGACCAGCTCGACATCACTTGTGTTGGTGGCCCCTGTGGCCCCTGTAGGGGTGGGGGGATCCATTGTCTCCAACTCCATTTTCGGTTGCGACAGCCTCCAGCAGCCCTCTGCCAACTCCATTTTCACTGGCAGAGGCACTGCGGGCTGGTCCTTTGCTGTTTCCAGGGCGGCCCCCAAGGCCAGATCTAAGCAGTTGAGTTTGACACCACTGCTCTAGGGCTTTTCACAGGAAATCTGAATGAAATAATTCTAAACATTAAACATGGGCTGTCTTTCCTTAGACACGAGTACATAGCCCTAGTTGCACTTCGTTTAATGTAATCAGTACATTTAAATTCAGAGACAGGTGTTTTAATTTTTAATTCTTTTGTTAAATCTTTTTTTCCTAGTTTGAAACACATTCAATTTCTGTGGTCAAATCTTCTATGACACAACCTTATACAGTCTTTACGAACACACTCTGAGACAATATTTAATTTCCCTGTAACATGGTGTACTTGGTAAAGTTCATGTTGTTTCCAAATCCCTTTCATTATTAATTCATCAACTCAATAAACCAACCTGTAATTTCCCTTGCATACAATCTTACACCTGTAGCTTGTGGTTGTTTTGAAGTTCAGAAGGCTATTTTCTACTTTGAATTTGTGATTTTATTTCTTTCTTTACAGGTAGTCCTTGACTTACAACCACTCATTCAGGGACTGTTCAAAGTTACACTGAAAAAAGTGACTGATACCTAATTTCACATTACAAACGTTGCAGTATCCCTGTGGTCACTGTGGTAAAAATTTGGACGTTTGGCAACTGGCATAGATTTATGTGATCCCCTTTTGCGAACTTCTGACAAACAAAGTCAATGGGGAGGCCAGATTCACTTAACAACCGTGTTGCTAACTTAACAACTGCAGTGATTCACATAACAACTGTGGCAGGAAAGGCAAAACGGGGCAAAATTCACTTAACAACAACTTAACAACAATTCACTGTTGTTTGCTTGGCAACAGGAATTTTGGGTTCCATTGTGGTTGTAAGTTAAAAACTTTTCTACCAGAATACCAGAATAACAGCATTGGAAGGGAGATCTTCTAGTCCAGGGGTGTCAAACTCGCGGTGTCATGTTGTGATCACGTGATGTATCACAACTTTTCCCCCTTTGCTAAAATGCGTGGACGTGGCCAGCATGTGACGCATCTGGCCCGCAGGCTGCGAGTTTGACAGCCCTGTTCTAGTCTACCCTTGGAGATTTTCTAATCCAACCCCTTGCTTAAGCAGGTAACCCTATACCATTTCAGACAAATGGTTGTCCAAAATGCCTGAGACAATTTTGTCTCATGGAAGACGAAACCTATTGTGAAGTTGAAACCATTTTTCTGTGTTAAATTTGAAAGGCTATCTTGACCACCTGCATCAGATAGGTAGCTTGTTTTACTATGGATCCAGCCTATACTCTGTCTCAGGTAGAAGGCGAGCTGTCTGTATTTATTCAAATTGTATGGCTCATCATCTCAACAAGGGGCTCATTTTTTATAATCCAAATACACAGACCCTTTTCGCTAGTTTGAATGTCCTTATCCATTTGCAAACAAAACAAAACAAAAGTCTTCACAAATACTAAGACTTCATAACTCATGTCCAGTCTGAGTCATTAAAGTAATGAATGACTGTCCCGCTGTCTAAATAAAATTAATTTTGTTGAGTCTGGTTTGAATTTACTCTGTAAGTAGCTTCTCCAGCAAGATATGGCTTTGCTTTGCGTTTGAATTGCCTCCTTTTAAGCCCGTCTGGCTTCCCAATGATTCACTCCTTTGAAATTTGCCTTTTGGATTTATCTTTTATGGAAGGCCTTCAGTGGCCTTCCTGATTGGGCAACTCTTTTTGAAGGGCTACTCCACAGGAAAAACATAATGTGTAAACTTGTCCTTTAATTTCCTCTTCCTTTGTTTGCTTTCTTTGATTAAATCCTGCAATTGCTCTTGAACAAAAATTAATCTTATATTTTGTTTGAAGGAAATTAATAATATAATAACATTCTGGAGATGGATTGTGGAAGAGTAAACCTGTTTTTGCAACATCAAATTTACATTTCGACCCTCCAGCAGCTTTATAATTCTGTAAGAAAGAATTTAAGGGAGCAGAGAAATAGTTGCATGTTTTAAGTCTTTTATTACATAGCATCATCAAAGAGACCCATGAAATCGTATAAGCCAAGAGAAGGGGTTGATACCAGGAGATGTTTCTCTCCATCATGACTCCTGGATTATAAATCCTGTTTTATGTGGAATACAATATTATCTGGATTACCTAAAATAAACAAACAAAATATTTTGGAATATAGCAAATGACAGAAGTGTCCTGTAGTAGTGAGTCATCTGCAAATCTAGTTTGGGGACAATCCTTTTTCTTCACAGAACCAGGATAATATCAATTAAGACAACATAAAAAAATCAATGGGAATACTCTTTATCCCAACTGTGGTTCATATGCATCAAGAAATGACTGGGCAATGGTGTAATTTTGAGAACTAGGACTGAGTTTGCATAATCCACTCCTTCTGGAACACAAAAAGAAATATATACATTTGGCACAAAGATATATTTTGTTTCAAATATAGGAATGTGAAGCACGAACATATAAGGGGCCTGGGGGAAATTCACTGAGAAGATATTAGAAAATGCAAATGAACCTTTCCAAAAATATGGGTAAACCATAACCTCTATTAACTGCAATATAGAGACCCAAATCATGGCATAATGAACAAAGCTATCCCCTAACTTAATCGCGTGATAAAAACCTCTTCAAATAACAAATGTTGGAACAGTGATGGAAGGTGAATACATTAGGAATAAATTGTGCCTTTACATTAGAATCTGGAAAAAACATTATACAAACAGGGATTACCCAGGATGTAAAGGAAATATAGAATTCTGCATGTATATTACCTAGCAGTTGAATGTAATAAGCTGAGTTAGCTGGGCTTCTGACATGAGTAGCTGGTGGGTATCATTTGTATATATAGTATGCTGGTCCCAAGCCTTGGCTCACTGGGCTGTTGAGAACTGTGTTTGAAAAATTCAACTTTATTCAGAAGTGATAAACTTTATCAGATTTTTACTTGATTCAGTTTAATTATTTGGTCAGTCTACTGAGAACAGATTTCTAGGTCCATTCTTGAAGTTCAGTAACTATTAAATGCCTCAGGAGGTAAATCTGTCTCATCATTTATAGTGCTATGTGGTGCACTGCTTGCAATATCATGTGCTAGTGAACATTATTTTGGCAACACCCTATGATTTTTTCCCTCTAACTTATTTTTAGTCAAAAAATGACATTCTTCGCATTTATTCATTCATTCACTCACTCACTCACTCACTCATTGAATTTGTATAGCAGCCCATTTGAGTGTGACTTTGGGTGAACAATCTTAAAATAAATTAAAACAATTTCCCATTATAAATACAAAATTAAAATGCATAGCATTTATTGATTTGGAAATCAGTGCAAAATTGGTTACTGAAGAATATATGGAAGCAATTTACACATACACACACAGACACACACACCCCTTTTCTGCCTCAGCACTCACATTTACCTTCCTCTCGCCTCCCCAAAATAGATTGCTCTCCTGGCCTTAAGATTGTTATATTGATTAATCCATGACTTCCATTTGCCTGCTTTTCTGTTTCTCAGTTGTAATTTAGGTTTCTAATTTGGTTTTAAAGAGATTATTGTGTTTTTACTGATTTTTTATTTTTATTTTTATTATTGGTTATGTTATTTGGTTTTTTTTTTAATTGTGTGAGACATTCAGTGTTACAAAAGTTATATCAGTGGCTATAAAAGTGAATGAATGAACGTCCAACAGACAGGAGATCCTTGAAGAGGAAAGTGTTCAGTCGGTGCTGGGTGAACGAGAACATATACGCTAAAAGCACATCTCTATTTTCAGCTGTGAAATGATAAGAGAGTAAAAAGTTTTAAGGGCTTTTGGGGCAAATGGTTGATAGCACCATAAATAATAATACTAATAAAAATACTGAGAAGTGCTTTGACCTTTTTCTTTCTAAGTAAACATGGAATAATTGGTTGAAAAACTAGAGCGTTCCAAATGGAACTATTTAACCTAACCTTGAGCTTGGTAGTGCAGGAATTAAGGCTAAATCACTAATGATAATTTGATGTTAAAAATTTGTAAGGAGGAGCCTAAACAGGGTTTTACCAAATATTCATATTTGGCACAGGGATGTGGGATAATATTAGAACATCAGAGCCTAAAACTGTCAGGAAATATTTTCCCTCCAGCTCTGCCCCCATTGCCGCCTCTGGGTGGGTACACCATGTGTAAGGTGATACCTTGCATCCACCTGGACATCCTACAGGGGGAGTTGTGGCCCACCAGCTATATAAAGAGGCGCACACTCCTCCCATGCTCAGATTTGACCAGATTGCTCAGATCTGCTGGATTACTTTGGATAGCACTACTTTACTTCTACTCTCTCTCCTCTCCTCGCAAGCCTCTGCTGAGGCATGCTCCCTATCCTTTTATAATAAATACTTTTTATGTTCACCTGCTTTGGTTATGTAG